>OY987315.1:8512963-8567642 GCA_963920655.1 Geranium rotundifolium | reverse complement strand
GTGATTTGATGAGGGTCGTCGGTGGTGTTGGAGGCTTGGTGGTTATTAAGATGGTCGGGGATTGAGGTTTTATGAAGAGCTTGGTGTTGGGGTTGACTTAGCTTGTGGAGGAAGAGACGATCGATGAAGGTTATTTGGGGTTGGGTATGACGGCTTGGATGTTTGGTCGTCTGAGTTTATGGAGACGAGGGTTCAGTTATGGTGGTCGAAGTGAGTGGGTTGCCGGTATTGAGGTCAAAGAGTTTCATGGTGTGTTGATTTCAAGAGGTCAACAATGTTGATGGAGATTACAGTTTAGGTGAGAGATGTATGTTGAATTTCTGTCGGAGGTTGGAGAGGATCACCAGATGTTGGAGAGGCTTAAGGAGTGGCTTTGTTGATGGAGATCAGGGTGTGTGTTGTTAATTAAGAAGGATAAGGAGAAAGAGTAATGTATGTGGGAGAAAAGGGGCATGGGTAGGTTTCGGAAAGGTGGTGGGGCTACTGAAATTTCAAAAAACCCCTCCTTGTGATCGGTTATTTTTTTTCAACCAAGGGTAGTTTAGGTATTTAGGGTTTGATTATCCCAAACAGATGATTATGGTACTAAAAAGAGAAGAAAAAATTTAGGGTATCAAAGTATGAAAGATGTATAGTTAGATGTGTTAAACTGTCATTTTCTGGAAACTCTATAATCTCTAACATTTACATTCTCTTTAGACATGAGTGAAACATGTATATTTCCCGAAAGGGTTTATGTATTATACATGTAATATATATATATATATATATATATATATATATATATATATATATATATATATATATATATATATATATATATATATATATATATATATACGGTACAATCTTAACACTAGTAATACAATAGAGAAATAATAATAGAATATTGGGAATAACTCCCTTACAAACCACTCATCTACTACAAATCTTAGAACATCTAGTGTCCACGGCACTATATATATATGGGAGATATCAGCTACAAACCAATTAAAAATGTCAAAACGTCTGAACTGTGTAACATGCAGTGCGATGTTGTATAACCACGTAAAACATGTAATGCAATGTTGTATAACATGTTGAACCATACCACATGCCACAATCTGAGATAACGCGCATCTCAGATCCGACGATTTTACATGGTTTGGACGTTTTATATAGGTTTGTAGCCGAGTGTGCTCACACACACACACACACACATATATATATAAGGATGCATTCCATTGAGAACCAAAAATTGTGTGAGAACCAGCTGCTCGCACATGTTTCCATTAGCTTGGCATTTATTTTCATAAAACAGTCAGTCGGTGTTTTCATTATTATGATATGTATTTTCATAACATCTAAATTTGGGTTAATGGTCAACCTTATTGGGGGAATGTATATCATATAAGTAAAGAGGGTCTCGACCGTAACGAAGTGATTGGATTCCCGGCCCCCTCGTTACACCTATCCCCCAATAAGGTTCATAGGGAGAATAGTGTAACGAGGGGTCCCCGGGTGTAACGAGTGATTTCCGAGTGTAACGAGGGGGCAGATATCTTTCTATAGGAAATCAATGAAGCATGTTGGGGAAATGATGTAACGAGTGATCCCTAGGTGTAACGAGGGGTCCATGGGTGTAATGAGAGTGGTGGATATTTTTCTATAGGAAATCAATGAAGCGTGTTGGGGAAATGGTGTAACGAACGACCATTGGGTGTAACAATGGGTTATGAAAATATAGGTCATAATAATGGAAACACTGGTTAACTATTTTATGAAAATATATTGCATAATAATGAAAACATGTGCACATGTGTCGCCACCCAACTAGTATGCACCAAAATACGCCTACACACACACACAACGTTTCATAAACTAGAAAATCTACACACGTTTCATCGCCTCCTTTTCTAATAGATACGCATGGCCGCAACCTGCTCTTATACGGCGGCCTTCAAACGATGGCTTGACCATCTGGCGGCTGCGACCTTCAAGGTGATTCAACAACGATTCAACGATTCGGTTGTTTCTACGGAGTTGTTATAAGGGATGACTTGATTTGCATGTGATGCACGAGGAAATTAGTGAAGAATTAGGTGTGTTAAGGTTGTTTCAGTCGGATGGTCAAGCCTAGGTCGTGGCGGCATGGTCTGACCAGGTTGTGAAGGCAGCGATGAAGTGACGGGTCCGAAGACACTTGCTCAGGCGGAAAGGTTTTGGGCAGTACGATTTGCACCACCGGCGAGATACCCTGTTACCGGAGGGAGGGGTCTAGTGTGGAGGTTGTGTCGCCGTCTAGAGATGGGTGCGGCGACTGCGGGTCGAAACAAATGAGCAATGATTTTTAGGTTTTGACAGATCGAGATCGAACTAATTTTGAGGCCATCTCTAAAGAAGTCTCCATATATGCAAAAAAAGACAAATATAGAGACAAGTCTCTCCAATGGAGGATGCAAAAATGCATATGCATGTGCAAATATATAGAAACTGCTACAAAAAGTCTTCAATTTTGAAGACTGACTGTAGCAGTCTCCAAACTTTAAATTGTAATATTTTAATCTCTTTTCTTTTTTCCTTTTACAAAATTTAAACTCATAAATGATGAAATAGAGGAACGGCAGATCGAAAACAAGCAAATCGGAAAAACAATTACAGATCTGGATAAAACAAAATCGAAAATAAATACATATTAGATATAGCCTGAAATCGATGAATATAATTGCATATCATTGGAAAAGGTATATGTTTGGTGTCTTCGGAGAGCTGGCGGCGGCGATGAAGCCGAAAAGATATGCTCCGGTCAGATCTGGCGGCAGGAGGACGCGAGGAGGGCTGAGGCCAGGTTTGGCGCCGCGAGGCAGGGTGAAGCCGGACGCGCGGAAGGTGGAGGAGCAGAGGTTGGAGGTCTCCGAATCTAGAAGATGAAAGAGAATGGGGGAGAGAGGCAAATGAGTGGTCAAAATGGGGGGAGAGAGAATATTATTCATTTATTTAATGTATTTATCTTCTTTTGTAAAAATATAAATTCATTTAATGAATATAAGAGTAAATTGAGGTAATAAATAATTATTGTTAAGTAAATTATGCTAATATATTAATTTCTCGGTAACTTTTATTTTTATGTTTTTGTTTTCAAAAGATTTTTATTTTCATGTCATTCTAATATGTTCATAGGTTAGATAATGAATCAATCTTACATTATTAATCAATCGAAAATGAATAAATCAAATAAAATCAATCTATTATAAATAAATCTTACAAATCAATTTTACATTATGAATAAATCATTCTTACATTATAAATAAATCAATCTTTTATGAAAATTTTAATATGGTATTGAATGAAAGAGGAAAGTTTAGTTAAATTGGGAGAATGTTTTATTAATTCCAATTATAATAAATTTGTGAGAAAAATGCAAATGCAAATTTGATAATTTTTAATAAGTTTGAAATTTAATTCATAAAAAGATTATATTCCAAAATTTATTTTTAATTCGAACAAAATCATATGTAAATAAATATCCGATAAAAAATAATTTTAGAGGCAAAAAATACCGACCGAAAAAAAATGTTATAAATTAATTGATTAAGTTATTTTTGTAATAATTTATTAAGTAATTACAATAAAAATAAAATATGTAAATTATTTTATCATTAGAATAATGAAAAAATATTTTTTGATGTGACAAATAGATATAGTTTTGGAGATTGGGTTGGAGGAGAATAGAAATAAATGGGGATAGAGACTCACTGAGTAATAAGTATTGCATATTTGGAGATATGGTTGGAGATAGCCTAACCTGGTATGACTGGTTCTATTCAGCTAGTATGCTCAATTCTAGTTATCTTTTGGTTTTCTCATTTACGCTAATTCTTTTTAAATTTTTTGAAGCACGGTTAGATGAACATTTTTATGGAATTGATGTTGTAAATATAAATAAAACATTTAAATTGTTCCAAGTGAACCAATTAAACAATTAAATTGTTCCAAGTGAACTAATGAAATAATAAATCATTCTCAAGTAAACAAATGAAACATAGGAATGACAACGGGTCAGGTTTGGGCGAGATTAGCCCAATCCGCACCCGACCCGGAGAAAACTCGCTTAATGTGAATGGGTGTCTGACCCACGAAAGACCCGACGGGTACGGGTTTTCCCTGAAAACCACTCGAATTTAAAAAAAAAACTCATTTATTGAACAATTTTTAAAAATAAATTATCAAGTTTTAGAAAGAAAAATTCAAGAATTTTGTGTTCTACCTCGAACATTATGTAAACTACCATAACTCATCCATAAAATAAAATCACATGCAATTTTTCATACCTGTCTCTGTAAATCAAGAAGCAAATTGCAAATTTCCAGCACAAACCAGTGTGTATAATACTCATAAAATAATCATTAATATAATATATCATTATCAAAAACATGTAAATTCATGACAAAAACATATGTACTCATAAATCAAAACTATTGTAAACTACCATTGTCCAAGTATTATACACATCATACTGTCAATACTTATAAAATATTCATTGATATAATATATTGTTTTTAAAAACATGTAAATACATGACAAAACATATATACTCATAAATCAAAACTAAAGTATTATACACATCATACTGTCCAAATATTTGAATATCCATGTAAATGCAAATTGTCCAAAATATCTATGCAAATGCAAACTATACAAAATATCCATGGACATACAAATTTATAACAGTCCAAAAAAATCCAAAGTCCAAATATACCCAGAAATAGTGGTAACCAAACTATTCAACATCCATGGAAGTCCAAACATAAACAAAAAACAATCAAAAGCTCAAATATAAGCAAAAGTGTTCTAATGCAAGCATGTTCCATCTCTAGTTCTCTATATTACTTTCCTATATAAAAATAAGAATTAGGATATGTTAAAACTAAACAAACATAAACTCGAAATAATGAATTATATTAAATATTAAATTACAATACGTTAACAATAATATACCACAATTATATTTTCTTCGATTTCCTCGAATTCAATTGTCTGACAATCAACATCCACCTCAAAAGAGAAAGTCTCTAAACACATGTTCGGAAGAAAATAAACAAATCAAAAGTATTAGCTTTTCATATTAACTAAAAGTAAGTAACCCAAAATATTTTTGTTTACCGTTAACTTCGTTCCGAAGCCAACTTTGGGAACACAAAAGTGCTTCCAAATATTTCCAGAAAGCTTACTACGATGAGGGGTCACCCATCTACCGCTAGTACTAAAAACATATTAGCAAGAGTTGAAATTTGAATAACTAGAATATCTCTAGCTATTTTTGGCAAAGTGAGCCACTTAAACCCATTAGCTTTCCACCATACCAAGATGTCGAATTACACACTCGCATTTCTTGGTATGTTTTTCTCTTGCAAATAATAGTCTAACTCAGACGTCAAAAGCATATCATCTACTTCACTAACAAATGAATCCAGACATACTATCATATGGAGAACTAGAGATGACATTGCTTATCTTTCTAGACACACAACTTTCATTGAAACCTTGCATTGCATTAAGGTCTTATCTTGAATAATCTCTTGCTTAATACTCCTCAACAAGTGCATTGCAAAGTGATTTTACTTTTTCAAGCTCCAAAGTAGATTGACTCTCATAAATCTGATGAAAAAATAACTCCAATAGTTTCATCTTGAATCTCGGATGTAATGTAACAGTAATAGACATAGCTTCATGAATGACAGAGCAATATGTTTCGAACTTTGTTATCATATCTGTTGTCATAGATCTTATCAACTCACATGAATATGTATTCCACGAATATAATGCAACTATCATTCCACAAAATTCAGGGAAAATGTTAGCAGTAGAATATTTATTTCTAGAGAACTTCTCAGTCACAATATAAAACACTTCTAGTTTATCATATACATCGTGTGTTAGATATCACTCATCATCTGTTGGACAACATTTGAACAATTTTTCCCTAATTGCCAACTTATGAAATACATCTTTGTATGTCAAGGCAACCCTAAACATCAAGTAAGTAGAATTTCATCTTGTTTTACAATCAATAAATAACTTTTTTCTACTAGCAATATCCAATTAATGTGTTGCTTCATCAAACTTTTCAACTCTTTTTAGACTTGCATTCCAAATGCAACACTTTCTCTTACTTTTTCAATACATTGAGAGATAACAGACAATCCAACTTGAACAATTATATTGAAAATGTGAAACAACAATGCATATGAAGCTATTTTCCTTATCAATGAGTTAGGAAGAAACATCTCCAATAAAAATTTAATCATAGCATCATTAGTTGTGCAATTATCTATTATCAATGTAGATAACTTTCTATCCAAATTCCAATTAACAATACTCTCCAAGAAAACATGTGAAAGAACATCATAAGTATGCAGGAAAGACACAGATAAACCTAAACATTCCAAATTTCAGTATAAGAGACATATTATCTAAATTTAAATCTCGATGTGATTATGTGAAAATAAATTATTAAGAACATGAAATTGAACTTAAAATATGATACATCATTATTTTACTTTGCATCCTCCAATCGTTTTCTATGAACTGTGTCGTGATTGCCATCAAGCTCTTCCTTTGATTGCTAGAAGTTCACATATTTGTGGTCATTGTCATCTTACTTGTATTTTATTTCTAAATCTTCATGGTTTTCTTCTTCTTCAAATCATATATATTCAAGACATCACCCTTAATTGTGTTTTGGCATGAAATTCTAAACAATAGTTGAAGACTTCTTGTTAACATACAGAATCTATGATGGCCAACGATGGAGAGAGGATACTCATACAAATGATCATGCGAGCAAGTTCCATACTTGAGATATCTTGATCAAACTGGTAATTGGTAATAGAAGTCTTGTCATCCTTCTTTAACTGTTTGGTCACCAAGATTTACTTACGCATATCTCTAACATTACAACTTGGAAACCTTGCTAAATGTCCACGAAGATGTGACGTCTCGTCTGTGCTCTTAACTCCCATAAATTTGTCACAAAGTTGCAATGAGCTTTGTCTCCAACCTTTGTGAAATGATTTCAAACATCATATTTTTTCCTCTTATAACCAACCTTTGGCACTGTTGAAACATATTACTAAGGTTGAACTATTAAATAGTCCTCAGAGTTCATCGATAACAGAGGATTGTTGATTTGATTCTAATTGATGGATTCATTAAAACTATCACAGGCGAAGTATTGTTTGGTTGCATATCATTATCCATAAAGCTGTCAGAACAATATCAGAACATAAATTAAAGGTGCTAACAAGAAAATGATAACATTATTTATTTAAAAACCTTCAACTTGATATTATGAACTAACAATAGTACTAGCTAAGACAAGACTGGTTAGAATCCACCTAATGATATGAATGATATATTCTTCTTATGTAAAATTTAACATAGATAGTTCAAGAGAGACAAAAGAAATAACCATATTATATTAGCTTTCATAACAAATAGAACTAAAAGTGGGGACATGCAACAATCACAAAGGGCTCTTGCCCTTATGAATATAATTCAAGGCAAAATAAGAATATATTGAAATTTTCTCATGCAGACCCGTCTTCAAAACTTAATTGTTTCATTATATGTTGATAGCTTTACAACGACATGGAAGCAAGTCAGTCTCTTATCTTGTTCACAAACTAAGATTTATGATACCTAACTGTTAAAATGTTTCATGCTTTTAGAAAACAAGACGTGTCATATTTAGGATGTGCTCTTTTTGGGTTGATTATTACTATATATATTAACATGGAATAACAATTAATAATACCATGTTTAAGATAAAAAGTGCATTGTGTCCACATGAAGAGAAGATGGAATTAACCCTCAGAACATAATTGTCAGACAAAAATTGAGAAATCCACAAGAAGATCAATTAATATTCCCAAGATCACAAAAACAGTGCAAGAGGATAGTCATTGTATTAAAACTAACAAAAACTTACAAAAGAGAGTGTCAATCAAGTAGTTACATTTGAATTCAAATATAATTTTGAATTCAAAACACTTTACTGATCCCGATTTTATGCACTGATTTTGTTCCTTGAATGGAGCCAATATATAATATGGTATTCAATCTCTTCTTTCTATATAAATCAGTTCAATCAGCTGTAGAGTACAACAAGAAATCAGAGGTATTTATCTCTTCTTTGTCATGGTATCAAAGCTCTAAATTAATTTTTTCTCGAGTTCTCTTCGTTCTCCGTCACCGGATTCCAGCCACCATAGCCGTTGTTCCATTCAGGAGATTATGTCGCCCATTGTGGTTGTCATACCGCCAGAAGAGTCATCACACGCCGCCAGAAGCAGTGGGTTCTAACCTGCTGTCGTACTAGATCTGCACAGTTCGGCCGCTCTCTTCATCTCATCGTCACCACTAGCGCACTCAGTGGGCGTCGATCTACCAGGGTCAATTTTTTCATCGCCGTAAACCCACCCACACACCACCACTCATGCGCCACCGCTGGAATTTTCTAGATTTTAAGGTTCTACTGTTCCATTGTTTAACAACACCAAATATGGAAAAAAATTGAAAAAAATTGTGTGATTTAATGGAAATAATTATTTTGGATGAGCTTTTCAATTTAAAATATGTATAAAAGAAACACATATCTAGGATTATATATTTGATTCTCTATGAAAATCAATTGACACAAGAACTAATACATCGATTGAACTGACCATCTCAGTCGCAAAACCTGTTGGCTGGGATGCTAAAGATGCTTAGATTCGCAGCTGGATTTTAGTTTCCATAGAATCTCAAATTCTTATGAATTTGCGTCCGTTCAAAACTGTTAAGGATATGTGGTCATAATTAAAACTAGTGTACTATCAGAATCACTATGTAGGTATTCTTCAATTAGAGTTGGATATCTCTAAATTTCAACAAGACTTCTTGTCGGTCTAGGAGTATTGTTCTCAATTCCTAGTACTATGGTTGATTATAAGGAAATTTCTTTTGTTGATGTGTCTGCGGAATCCATGGTGGTCGTTCAAGTTATGTTGACAAACCTTCGAATGAGTCATTTTTTTATGATGCTTCGTCATGATTTTGAGACCATTAGGTCGTCATTACTAAATATAGATCATATTTCTTCGTTGGTCGTCTGCTTCGGTGAGCTCCTGAGGAAAAACAACACATGCTTACTCAGGGATTTCTCGATCAATGAACGTTTTCAGTTGCATTTTATGCTTAAACTAAACCCAAATCCCGCATATAATACTTTAACTATCATGAGTATGGTCACATTACAAAGAAATGTCCCACAAAGAAGTGCAATTATTGCAAGAAGACCGGGCATACTATCCAGAAGTGTAGGATTCGACCACCCCTATGTTTTCAGAAGTTGCATATCATGCCTCAGCTTCTACTAATCCATCGGGATGGGTACTGGTGCATCCACCTCTCCTCCTGTACTGCATCTGACTTTTGACATGGTTCATCATATAATTGTTTCACCCTTCTTCTCACTTGGCATTCATGGTAACTCATTTTCTTCTAGCTCTACATGGTTTATGGATTCTGGTACATCTAATTATAGTACCTCTAATATGGTGGCTCATCTGTGGTTGAAACTGCTAACGACAGTCAATTACCCATTGCGACAGTTGGTGATCTATCTCATCAAATTAAGGATGTTTTTATCTACCCTAAATTATTTACGAATTTGGTTTCTGTTGGTCAACTGATTGATGACAAGTGTTACGTGACGTTTTCATCTGATGGATGCATTGTTCTAGATTAGGAGTCAGGGGAGCTAATAGTGAAGGGAGCTAAGGTTAACCGCCTATTTCTTATGCGTTTATCTGGATTGAAGAAGCCTTTACGTTTAGTTAGACTACAATATGTTTTCCCTGTTTTCTATTGCAATAACACAGAGAGTCGGGTATGTCATAAACGTGTTGGTCATCCCAACTCTACTTTATCAATCATTGGTTTAAATTTGGTTGTTTAGGCAATAAAATTTTGTCTTATTTATTTAATGTGATGTTTTGCATTGTTTTGAACAAACTTATTGTGATGTTTTGGTCGTTTCACCGGTTATATCTTATGCTCGCTTCAAATATTTTGTGTCATTTATTTATGATTATAGCCGTTATACATGTTGATTTTCTTCGAAAAAAATCAGAAATGTTTTCAAATTTTAAGGACTTTCTTGCATTTGTGGAAAATCATTTCTCTATATGTGTTAAAAAAATTTGAACTGATTTGGGTGGAGGAATGTATGACTACGAGTTTTTTTTCTTCTTCAGTTTCTTACCTCTAATGGTACTATGTCACAACATTTCTCTTCAAATACTCCACAACAAAATAGTGTTGCAAAACGCAAAAATCGTTATCTTCTAACAAGATCTTGATTTTTTATACATTAATTCACATCACCGAGCGAGTTAAAAATAATTTTAAGCTTTTGGAAATATTAAGTGATGGAAAGGGTGCCCTTTTTGATATTTTGAAGTTGTTGTAATTGCAAGGCACAAAATATCTGATTATCACGAAATAGTGGTTTTATGGATTTCCAAAAATCCAAAGCAACATCACGAGATTTGAAAGTATCAAATAATAAATCTTGGTGTATTGTGGCATATAGCTAGGTGATAACTAGAGCATCAATATGATACCAATTGAGATCAGGGGTCGGAACAGGGGCATCACATAAAATAGGAGGCATAGATTCAGTGATATGGTCTACGGTATTATTAATGAGACAACGTATGAAACATCTCACATCACTGTCTATAACGGGGATCTTTAGTATTCAATTTTATTGAAACAAAATTAGATACATTAGTGACTGTATACGCATGCTGAAAAACGACAAAATTTTCATATGTGAAATTAGAGTTTCTGCATGGAGCGCTAGATTTGGTCAAAGTATGACCGACTTGTTCATAAAGCAACTAAAGTTGCTGCTTTAGGTCCACAAAAAAGGGACCATGCATATAACAAATTTAGGCTCATTTTTAACTTCAAAAAAGACCCCAAATGGCCAAATCAACGTGCTTCAAACTTAGTTCTAAACCATTTTATGCTAGTCATTCCCTATTTCACATGTCGTTCCCAATTCCACCAACTTTACGTCGAAGTCTCTACTCTTTCTTTTTCTTTTTAATTATTGCGCTTTCATTGTTTGGACGATACATCTTCAGAGCGGACACTTCGATTTCCTCATTCAAACGATAAGTAATTCTCATATGTATAAATTGAACAATCCGGGTTTAAGATATTCAAGTTCTAATTCTTGTGTGAATCATCTTAAATTCAAGAGTACAAATCAAATATGTTATTGGGTTGTATCGAATCCGCGACTAAAACTACGAATCAAATTTATTCGATGATTGAGGTAAATCATCCGTAATTATGTTTTATTTTATATGATTTTATGAATAACATAGCTCGGTTAATTTGATTGTGTGTTTGTCTTGCACTCCAATTGCATGGGTTAATTTCATGATATTTATGAATTAATTTGATTGTGTGTTTATGTTGTTTGTTTAATGTTAGGTTTTTTTTAATTTTCTTAATACTTTGTTCTTTAATTTGTTTATTTGAATTCATGATGAATATGTATTTACAGTTTCTTTAATTTTATTCTTAATTTTATATTATGATTTTCTTGTTAATATGATTTATATTTTATATAATGATTTTCTTGTTCTTATGGATTTTTTTTTATATAAACCATGATTATATATTTAAGAATATTTGTTTCTAAATTTCTATTTTTGTAAAAGTGTTATTTTGTAATAAAAATTTTTTTTACAAAAAGTTTCTTAATGATTTTTTATAAATTTTTTAGATTTGAATTCATGATGTTTATGTAATTTCAATTTTTGTAGTATTTTTCTAATTTTTTTGATATTATTTTATAATTTTCTTACTAATATCATGTTAGATTTTAATTCTAATAGTATAGAAACTTGTCTTTTTTTAATTTTTTAGTTTGTTGCTAATATTTTATTTTTTGGTGCTTTTACTTTTTTATGTGCATGTCAATTGTTGAGAATCTCACGCTGAAAGTAATATTGTTAATTTCTTAGGTTCCATCATTTTATCTCTTCATTGTACTGTTTGAAACTATCTTATGTTGTTTATTTATATCAATGTCAAGTAAAAACATGAATTCGGTTACTATTGGTAATTTACCTTAATGGTATTAGTACCTGAATTCAGTTAACATAAGTAAAATTCTACTTGTCGTTCAAGCAAAGTAATTTACCTTAATGACATAATATGACCATAATATCTCTCAATTTATAATTTGTAGAATACTTTTTCTTTTTTATGATTTTGGATATAATATCTATTCCAAAATTTACTAATTTGGAAAATATTTATTTTCGAATTACATATTGGAAAATATTATTCTCTATTTAAAAATTGAAATTTTTTTTGTAGAATTATTTGTGGCCTAAGAAAATGTAACAGCAGGCTTCAACAATCAAATTTTCTGCACAACTCGTTTTCTCTACAACACTATTTGAAGTGGTTACCTTTGATCAATTTCTCATTCACCTCTTGTTTGTTTAAAGCTTGTGATATATTGTTGGAAAGTTCTCATGTCCTAGATTATATAAACGTGTTTCACATCACTCTAGGTCAAGTTTAAGCGTTCCATAATCACGGCTCAGGTTGACCCAATAAATATTAAAACATCTTTTAACTTTGTAATTTTTAGACATTTTTGTCCAATAGTTACGCCAAACTTGAAAAAAAGAAAAAAAAATTGAAAGTTTGTTAGAATCACAAAGGAGAACTTTGGAAAAATTTATAACAACTTCAAAGAAAAATAGAGTAGACAATATTGGTGATTGTTTTTTTGATAAAGAAATATTAGGTGATCAAAATTCTCATAATGTTCATGGTAATTTCATTCAGGATTTGATGCCTAATAATATTTATGATCGTATTCAATGTTCAAATATGAACAATCTTTTGAGGGACTTGTTGGTAGAAAATGATCACATCAAAATATGTGATATAGATTTTCCGAAAAATGAAATTTCTTGACATTTTCCATTCATGTTATATTCAAAAGTTATCAAATGGGGAAAAATATGAAAGAAAATGGTTAGTGTACTCTAAAGAATTATATAGAGTATTTTATTTTTGTTGCAAATTATTTGATAATACTCTATCTCATAGTAAGTTAACAAATGAATGTACTAATAATCGAAATAGTTTTCATTCTAAGCTGAATAAACACGAGGTAAGTAATGAGCATATTGCCAATATGAATGTTTTGATAAGCATTCATATTGGCAATATGCATATTACTAATAAAAATCAAACAATTGATAAGCATATTCAAGAGTGAATAAACAAGGATAAGGTGCATCGAAAAAATGTTCTTGTAAGGATCATTGCTATTGTCAAGACTCTTGAAAAAAAAATTTAGCTTTTCGTGGAACAAATATGAACAATCTTCGTGGAACAAATGAGAAAACTTATAAAGAGAATAATGATAACTTTATAAGTTTAGTTGAGATGATATCAGAGTTTGATCCTATAATGCAAAAGCTTATTCGTAAGCATTATCCTGGACATAATATTCAAAATGAGCCAATAAATTTATTAGAAAGTGACATTAAGAAAAAAGTTGTGCAAATAGTTAAGGATGTTAAATATTTTTCAATTATACCTAATTACACTTCTGACATTAGTCATATAGAATAATTGACCATTGTAATGAGACGTTTAGATATTTCATCTATTCTTGTTCAGGTAATGAAGTACTTTTTGGGGGGTTTTGAAAGTAGATAATACAACTGGTAATGGGCTTTATGTATCTATTGTTGAGGAATTGAAACATATTGGATTGAATTTTAATGACTTAAGAGGACAAGTATATGACAATGAGTCAAATATGAAAGGAAACATCAAGGAGTTCAAAAGAGACTTGTGGATATTAATCCTAGAGCATTTTACACTCCTTGTAGTTGTCATAGTCTAAATCGAGTTATATGTGACATGACTAATTCTTGTGTTAAATCTACTTCATTTTTGGAGTGTTGGAACGCATATACTCAATATTTTCATCATCTACAAAGAGATGGAAAATTTTGAAATATCATATCTCAAATCTTACTCTTAAGTTTTTGTCACAAACACGTTGGGAAAGTCGCACTGAAAGCGTTAATGCGATAAGAGTTCAAGCTCCTTAATTAAGAGATGTGTTGTTGACATAATTTGATGCTAGTGATGATCCCAAAGTTAAAATTGAGGCTTAATGTTTAGTAACATATGTGCTTAGAAATTTTGAGTTTCTTTTGAGAATAAATATTTGACATGATATCTTGTTTTCTATTAACTCAGTTAGCAAGAACTTACAATCGAAAGATATGTGCATTGATGATGCCGTATAAAAACTGAAAGGGCTTATTCATTTTTTTGAGAGAAAATGACACTTTTGTGCACCTGAATATACATTTTTTTCATTTTTATACCATATATTTTTTTTCAGTACCCTTAATTACATTTTGGGACACTTCACTCCTAAAATACTAAAAATACCTAAACTATCCCTGACTAAACCAAAATTAAATATGGTCTAATCTGGTACAATTTCAACTGCGTAAAAAGACGAAATTATCCTCAACTATTCATCAAATTTTCAAGTGAATGTCACTCTCTCCACCTCCCTCCTCCTCTTCCTCCTCCGCCACCGCTCCTCCTCTTCCTCACCCTCGCCTCCGTCCTCTCCTTCGCCAACAACCACCTCGAATTTGCTGGAGAGCTCGTTCGCAAGCTCATGTCCTCGGAATCGGAGTCGAACCTGATTTGAGAGACGCCTCCAGCGAATTTCAAACACAACACGATGGCGGTTCCTCGCTGGAGACCTAACCACTTCAATTACAGCTCCAGCGAGTCCTCCGGAGACCTGACCTCGCCGCTCCAGCTCGCGACTCGTCCATCTTGTTGCTCCACCACCTCAAATTTCTCGAAAATCGAGAGTGAAATCGCAAACCCTAACTCTAATTGGGTATCGACAGATTTGAGGTGTTTGTTACCAAAGGAGAGGATGAAGGCGAGGGTGAGGAAGATGATGGAGCGGATGAGGAGGAGGGGGGAGGTGGAGAGAGTGACATTCACTTGAAAATTTAATGAATAGTTGAGGGTAATTTCGTCTTTTTACGCAATTGAAATTGGACAAGATTAGACCATATTTAATTTTGATTCAATTCAGGGGTAGTTTAGGTATTTTTAGTATTTAGGAGGAGTGTCCCAAAATGTAATTCATGGTATTAAAAAAAAGAAAAAAAAAGTTGGATATGAAAGTGACAAAAATGTATGTTTAGGTGCACAAAAGTGTCATTTTCCTTTTTTTTTGAATCATATAGAAAAAATGAGTTTGAAAGTGTCATGATATATGTTAAAGAAATTGCTCTTGCGATGAATGTGAACGTCTTTTTTTATCGAAAATAATTGAAGACATCTTACACTACTCGCATGTACCTAGATTCAAACTCAGGATCTCACATGTGTTAAGTGAGCTCCTTACTACTTGACCCAACTTATGTTGGTGGGGTGAATGTGGATGTGAGTTTTCGTGAGAAACAAATAATTCGTCAAAATAAACGATTCAGTGAAAATGTTGTAAATAAAACTTTGAAATCCCCTCAACAATCGGTTAGAATTGATTATTTTCTACACAGTTAATCATGCAATTATATCCCTTAAACGTAGATTTGATGAATTAAAATTTTAAGAAAATAATTTTGCATTCTTATTTACTTTTCGAAAAGTTAAATTCTCTAAATGAAACTTGTTTAAGAGAAAGATGTCTCAATCTTAATTTTTTTTACTACAAATTGATTGTTATGATATTGACGACTCTAATTTGTTTATAGAATTAAGAGTTTTGAGAGTGCATGCCAGTTGAAAATAGTACTCCAATTGATATACTTATCTATATCAAAAAACCCTAAATTATTTTCCGTTTGCATATATTGCATATAGAGTGATGTTAACTATTCCGGTAATTGTTGCATCTGTAGAGGGATGCTTTTCAAAATTGCTTGAGATCAACAATGTCGCAACGAATGTTGAATGATTTGATCATGTTATTCATTGAGAATGACATATGGAAGTAAAGTGATCATGAAACACTAATAAAAGATTTTTCTTCGATGAAGGCTAGGTGAATAATTTTACGTAAGTTGTTGATGATTGTAATTTAAAATTTCAGTTTTACGAAGAAGATGAGAAGGTATCTATGTGTAACCATGCAAGCAAGATTGACTCTCAAAATGGAAACTTCATATTGCATTTTTAATATATGTATTGTCGTTTTGCGTACGATATACTCACATTAAATGAGTAATGTTATAATGTCTCTTTTAAGTGTAACCTTTTTTAGTTATTGAAATCATTGAAGTATTGTCTTCATGTTTATTAGGGATATTATCAGGTGGATATCCCAAAACTTGCATTCTTTTCATATGGGCTATTAACATTTTCAACGTGTGAAATGAGTTATTATCATTGGATTAAAAAGACTAAAATACCCTTAACTACACTTCTAATTTTCATTGATGTGCAATTTACCACTCTCCCTTTCTATCTCTCATGAACATTCGACTAAACCCGTCGTAGAAGTCTTCAGGCACAAGGAGTTCTTAGACCCTGACACCATCAGCTTCTTGTCCCTATCCAAGCTTTAAAAAGAAAAAAACAAAAGTAGCACCGTACATGTGTTCTATTATAGATCCAACGGTCGAGACTAACTATCTAAATTAAACTGAGAGTAGTGGAGGCTAAACGCCGCCGGTTTGGCGGACAGGAGGATTTGACTCGGCTCCCACGCCACTCTCGTCGCTGCTGCCCGAGCCTACGACATCACTGTTTCCACCTCAGGTACCCCTCCGCCTGGCTCAATTTCCCAGAGCTCTTCGCCGAGGAGTGCGGCGCCATCGACGATATGTTCGTCGCCTCAATTCAGAAGAAGGCCATCGAGGTCAGTGCAGGGTCGATGCCCTTGAGACCTCCCTCCACCACCGCCACCACCACGTTTCAACTTAGTTCAAGTCCTGTAAGCTCGTCGATTTGAATAATCTACAGATTTGGAGATGTCCAGTAACGAGCGGGAGAGAGAAAAGCTAAAGGGACACATAGCTTGTTTATGCGACGGCGGCGCTTTGCTAACGTGCGTCGGGGGAGGCTGATGGGAACAAAAGATGTTCAATTGAAGTGAAGCCTTGATGATGATGATTGTGAATTATATATCCTTATCTTTTTCGTTTCATTCTCATTTTAAATTGGTTTGAAGAAATTTTCTAGGAATAGTAATTAAAGTAGTTGTATATTAACTTTTATCACTCATCACCAACCAATCAAATCAACTTATTTTCTAAACTCTAATTTCATTTTGTATATTTACTATTAATATGATTGAATAGAATAATAATTACGTAAATGACATAATTAAATCCAATAATTATAAAGTGAGTGTGAGAAGAGATGGAGAGTGACCTACGAGCAGTTATGCGGAATAAGCATGCGAACTAATAAAGTTACATAAACATAAGTTTTGATGTGTTGAGTTGAGATTGAAATTTACTATTTAGGTTAAATTTGGGCTCTAAATTTAGTGATTGGATAAGAAAGGGGATGGAGAGTGGTGAGAAAAGAGGAAGAGGTGAGTGGTAAGTTTTTGAAAATTAAAAGTATAAGTAAGGGTATCTGAGTCTTTTCAAGTTCATTTTAAAAACCAATTATCTCTTAAGGGTATTTTAGTCATTTTACACGTTGAAAATGTTAAAAACTAACGGAAATGTATAAAGTGAAAAAACGCATTACTTAAGTACCCACGCTGACAAAAAAAGTTCTAGAAGTACTCATCTAAAAAAGAGTGAATTCTTGAGATATCCACCTGACAATATCCATTTTTATTAGAAGAATAGTCCAATTTAAACCTTTTCCTTTAGGCTTTAATAATTGTTGAGACGGTCGTGGGTTAAAGACATGGTTTATAAAAGATGTAGAGAAAGAAAATAAAATATATGAACAAAGGATACGACGTAATGATTAAAACAGTAATTGAGGAAAAACGAGCAAAGACAAAAATAATGAGACGTAAGGAGAAATAAAGTGATAGATAAAGAAAAAGACAGAGTAAAGGAGACTAGAAAAAAAAACAAAACAATATGAATAAGACAATGATGTGTTGAGTTAATGTAACTTGAGAGCTGAACGTAGAGAAGACAATGTGTGCATTGACTAGGGGTGCTCATTACCGGTCAACCGGAACCGGCGCCGGCAACCGACAACCGGACCGGGCAAGGTCGGTTTCCAGAAAATGGAACCGAAGCCGACCGACATTTGGCCGGTAACCGGTATGCCGGTTAACCGGAAAATGTTACCGGTTTCCCGGTGTACCCGAAACCGGATACTGTGTCCAAATTAAATAAAAACAAACTTCAAATTATTTCAATATCATGATTGGTCTAATGGTATAAGAAGCAGATTATTATGTGAGGGTACAAGTTCGATTCTTGCTTAAATTTTTTAATTTTCCATCAACACGTGTCTGTGCAATATGTTACCGGTTTTCACCGGTTAACCGCAGTTAATCAATTCAATAACCGCAGACCGACCGGTTCACTACCGGTTTTTGCGAAATCCAACCGAATTGAGGCCGGTTTTTACCGGTTCCGGTTTCTCCCGGGCCGGTTCTGCCCGGTTTCGGTCGGTTTCTCGGTTTCCGGTTGGTTTTGAACACCCCTAGCATTGACTAAAATTAAGGTAATACACATATGATATCATGAAAGTGTATTATTCACAATAGAATTTCTATATTATACATGTAACATATATAGAGTACAATCTTAACCCAAGTATCACAAAAGAGAAATAATAATATAATCATAATACAATAAAAGGTAAAGTACACATAGCTAGCCTCGACTATGACCTAATTCGACATAACTATCCCAAACTTCAAAAGTGGACACATAACTACACTAAGATATTTTAAATTGATACATTTAACTATTTGGATGGAATCTGTTAATTTTTAAAGTGAACAGACAAAAATGCCTTTTGTCAGACTTTGTAAAATTCCAGTGAAATTTTGATGAATTCGTGTGCAAATGAAAATATATAGTAGCTTATACTGATTTACAATGAGTTATCAGGATGGAGTGGTTAGATGAGTGGTCGGAGAAGGGAATTCACCCTAAAATCCAAACAATGACATGATTTGAAAATTTAAGTTTTAACCAACTACATTTTCGTCTTTTCACTTTAAAAATTAATAGATTTCATCCAAATATTTAACATGTGTCCAATTCAAATATCTGACTATAGTTATGTGCTCACTTTTGAAGTTGGGGATAAGTATGTGGAATTGGGTCATAAATAGCATTGACTATATGTACTTTACCTTACAACTGTACGCAATAATATATATATATATATAACAGTTTCAATTGTACGTAGGTTCACTTCAATCCCGTCAACCAATTTTAAAAGAAGAAATTTTGTGTTACTATATAATTTGATATGAAGTTTATGTTACTACATTACCCTAAATTTATTACTAGTTTCATATTACTGCATTTGGATTTGAAATATATTATAATACTACACCTTACTTGAATTTTGTATCAAAAAGCTTTAAATAGTTAAAAATACCATTTTCAAACCATTTTTTGAAAAATAACAAATTATAAAACATCACGTAAAATTAAAATATACAAATAAAAGAGCGAGGAATTGCAAACGTAGCCCACGAAATATCTTATCTATCATTGCAAATACGTGATGTTGTATGAATTCAACCAGTTCTATCCCTTTTTTGCGACGTCAAGACAAGGTATGTGTTGACAAAACATCACAGAGAAGACTGTAAAATTAATTTCTCAACCTCGGGATTAAAAATTACGGTTGACCCTTGTAATTGGGGCATGATAGTGTCAAGGCGAGGCTGACTATGGGATTTGTTGACGTTTGGAAATAGATTCGGGACGCCAAGGACTCGACGAGTCTATTTCCAAGCGTTAACGAATCTCGTAGTCGGTCTCGCTTCGACACCGTCATGCCCCGATTTCACGACGCCAAGGATTCGGTGAGTCAATTTCCAAGCGTCACCGAATTCTGTAGCCGGCCTCGCTTCGACACCGTCATGCCCCGATTTCAAGGGTTAATCATAATTTTTAATCGCGAGGTTGAGAAATTAGTCCAGTAAAGACATGATTCATTTATTCATTGTTTAAATTAAAAATAAATATCAAAAGTTTGATTTAGTCACTTGAGTTAAAATCATGAAAAATTAATATCATCGTTGTTTCATATAATAGATGTGATTTTTTTAATGTTTAAAATGTCTATATGTAATTGCTTCTAAAAATGTCCTTTTTAATTAGGGAAAACTTCACTTAGCACCCCTGAACTATACCCAATTTTCACATAACTCCCCTGAAAGATAAAAGTGGTTTGTGGAGTTCCTGAAGTTGTCAACTTTGGCACATCACCCCAACGACGTTAATTTATGGTCATGTGACCATCACATGGGTGCTGTTTTTTTGTAGAAATGACAAAAATGCCCCTACTCCTGTTTATGTCTTCTTCACCAAAATTCACAGAGGGATGTGTGGTGGAGCTGCCCCTCCCCGGCACAACCCTCTCCAGCGAGCTTCCAGTTGAGGTCATTGAGAGCCTCACGGAGCTCCACACGCTCTCTCTCCGCAACAACACGATTTCTGGGTCGGTCCCGTCCGACCCGGCGACCCTTAAATGTCCAACCGGAGACAATTTGGGTGTTGAGGCCTGGTCAACAGTTCGGCTCTCCATGATGACTTGAAGTATATTTTTGTTTTAGAGCCAAGCCAACCTGCACCATTTCTCTAAATAAACAAAAAAAACCTACACAGACTCAAAACCAGGACCCTACGAATGCCTAGCTCGCTCTCAACCGTTGAACCAACTCAAACATCTGTTTTGTTTTACTTTTAATACTATATATTGCTGTTATTTAGAAGGAAATAATTACGGAAACGACAACGTTTCCACTGTCTTCAACCTCCAACTCTGCAAATTTTTTTTCCAGTTTAGGTCTACAAGACTTTGTCCATATTTATGTGTACAAAACTCCAATCTAAGTTTGATTGTTGATTTTATTGGAGTCGTACAACTCTGTCACATCCGCCGGAGTATCCGCCACGCCTTTGTATCGACACGTCTGTACGGTCACCGTCGATGCGATTCATTAGCGCTGATTTTTTGGCTTATGAGAAAATTGGGACAAGGTGGTGTTGGAGGAGGGCACCCCCGTCGTCGTCAAGAGGCTCCATCTTAGCCGAAACCAGGCAGGTGAACAGTAGAACAACCGGTTAGGAATTAGTGGCAAACTTTTTGAAAATTTAATGGTTAATTGAGGGCATTTTAGACTTTTTACAAGCAAACTAACACCGTTGGGGCTAAGTGAAACTTTAGTATACTTCAGGGGCTCCACAAACCACTTTTATCTTTCAGGAGAGTTATGTGAAAATCGGGTATAGTTCAGGGTAGCTAAGTGAAGTTTTCCCTTAATTAAAAAGTTACGTATATTTATAAGGAAATTAGAAAATAAAATACAGCCACAACAAATCAAATTCTGGCTAAAACCCTAAAGCTATACTAAACCCAACCAAAATCACCAAGGCACCAACAACAACCCAATATCCAAAATCAGGGCTTGGTCGATAAACAAACCCAATACCGTTTCTAGGAAAATTTCCGATTTCCAAATGGAAATTGAATTTGTTTAAATTTCATTTCCATGGGGTTGTTGTTCCCATAGAATCGTGGCGTTGTTGCTTGGTTCCTTCCGCAATCGAGCATGTTACATGCTTCGCAGCGCTTCACTCAAATTCCCCGATTCAAAGCAACGCAAAGCCTTTCTATGATTTTCCGGAGTTTCCGTTTCTCGTGGACGTCAAATTGTCGGCTTGAAAATCAGGCCGTTGCCGGAGAAACCAAACATTACCGATGCACTGTAAGTAATTTCGCTTATAGTTCTAGCTGTTCAAGGAATAAAAAATGAAACTTTAGGAGGTAGTTTTGTTGATTTTGGCGGCTAAATCTCATAATTTCAGCTGTTTAAGATGCTGAAGCTACTGTCAGTTTTGTGTATCTTGTTTCCCATTTTTTGATTCTCATAACTAAATGAAGGAAATATTTGGTGATTGCTGGTGTTTGTAGTTACAAATATTTGGTTTGGGATCTTGTGATTGTATCGGTAATGCTAGTTTTAGCAAATACGATATTGCTGTTTAGGTTACTGTTGTATAATAAACTCCTTTTCTTTTGAAGGGGTCAAGAATACAACTTCCTTATATACCTGAAACACCAGACTGTCAAACAAGTGTAGGAAAAATATGCGAACAAGTAAAGGGCATTTTTTTAGTTGATACAAACAATTAGAGTAGGATTTCCCAAATAATTGCCGATCAATAAAAAAGAAAGAAAAGGGCATTTTTTTCAGCAAATATGAAGTGCGTGTTGGACTTTTAGCCTGTTAAATCTGTGTATGAGTTGTGCTTTAAATGATTAATCTACAAGAGATCAATAAATAGGCTGCAATGAGACTTAAGTTAGTTGATCAACCATAAGGGTATTAGTGTCACGCGTCGGGGGTGATAAAAAACAGTGCATAATTAACTGGGTTTCGGTTTCATGAATCATAATTCATCATCTAAGTAAAAAAACTTTAGTTTCATGAATCTCCAACGAATGATCTGTTATGGGAGCCTACTTTGGTTTCATGCCTCTTTGTTGGTCAAAGATTTATTGATCTAGCTTTAGTGCAAGGAAATGCAAGATTATTGAAGTTAGTTCTACTGTTGTCAGGAATTTTAAACTGGGTTGTACCGACATCCTTTGTTAAGTATGTGTCGTATCACACCACTCCTACCAGTTTGGAAGGGTTCTTCTATGTTAGTTATGACAATCAGTTGCTTGAAATTGATTGTCTGATCTCCTGATTGATTATTATACTTCTACTACAGAATTCTATACATGTCAGTTGCAACAGTCAGTTGATTGAAATATTATTCTGATCTCTTGATTGATTATTACACTTCTACTACAGAATTCTATCACATGTTAGCTGCAACAGTCAGTTGCTTGAAATGCATTGTTCTGATATGGTATTTGACGATTATACTTCCAATACAGAATTCTATCACATCCATCCCAGTTGGTTTGCCCTGCTTTGCCATTTTGGGCAAATTTATTGGCAATTATCAATCACTTGTGACAGAGGCATCTTCTGACGAAGAAGAGGCAACACATGATTTCTTGAGACAAATTCTTGCCACAAAGGAAATTTCTCCAGAGTCTAGTGGTGAAAGTGATGTTGTTTACATCGATAAGCTCTGCAAAACTGGAAATCTTTCTGCTGCTTGTAGATTATTGCAAACCTTGCATGCAAAACATATCTTCCTTAGCACCAATGCTTACAATCTCTTATTGGGTGCAGCATGCGAAAGAAATAACCTTGATCTTTCCACTCAAGTTTTCAAAGACTTACTGATGTCTCATGGACATTTGAGCACTTCTTCTTATCTTAATCTCGTCAAGACTTTCATAAAGACAGATGATTGTGACCAGCTACTCAGATTTGTTAAAGAAGTTTCAGAGCTGACATATCCGAGAAATGTAACTTTCATAAACAGAATCATCTTTGCGTTTGCTGAATGTGGGCAGACTGCTAAGGCTCTTCTATTATTTGATCAGATGAAGAACTTGAAGTGTGAACCAGATCTCATCACATATAATACTATTTTAGACATATTGGGTCGTGCAGGGCGTGTAGATGAAATGCTATGTGAGTTTTCCTCAATGAAGGAAGCTGGCATTCTCCCAGATATAATATCTTATAATACATTGTTAAACAGCTTGCGCAAGGTAGGAAGATTAGATATTTGCCTAGTAATTTTGAAGGAGATGGGCGAGAGAGGAGCCCACCCAGATTTACTTACATATACTTCATTGATTGAGAGCTTTGGTCGATCAGGGAATGTTGAAGAATCATTGAGACTCTTTCAAGAAATGAAACTGAGGCAGATTCGTCCATCGAAGTACATCTATCGGTCCTTGATTACTAATTTAAGGAAGATTGGGAAGGTGGAGCTGGCAATAACATTGACAAAGGAGATGAATTCATCACTTTCAAGCCTTGCTGGCCCTAAGGATTTCAAACGGAAAAATAGGTAGCCAGACCGATTCAGAAATCCAAGTAGATTTTTAGTATGACAGCATGAGTTAACCTGGGCTGGGATGCATAGCTGAGATCCACTACACGTGCTTCTACTGAGACTGGTATGTTCATTTCTGCTACTTCATTATTGTACAAACGATCCCAGTTGATTGTACAATCTACCACTGTGTACATTTCCTTTTCTCTATGGCTCAAACCTCAAAGTCAAGTAGCAAAGCAATTTGTAAAGTACATGTTCTCTAATATTGATCAGCGCATGTTTTTCTCTTGCTTAGGTAACAATGCATTTTGGTAGGTGTGGCTTGTGCACTTCACCATTTGTAAAACTTGTGGCTGCTGACCAGAAAGGCTCAATTGTGGATTTTGTGAGGTAAGTTTAGATACAAAAGCACTGTAGTTTGTGTACCGTACCATGCCGAGTTAAAGGATGCTAATTCATTACGTTCATAAATAGATTGAAAGGTAATAAGCATGATTCAAATTTGTTAAATTCTAGTAATAGTTCAGCATGAGTGAAAGTACCTGTCGGAAACCATAATTGAAAAACAAATGGGAGCGTTGATTTTACATGGAATTTCATTGGCATGCCTCTTTTTGTAGTAGGGAAGAAAAGGCTGGCCAAACTGGAACGAGGGTACTAAGATAAGATTCAACTAGAGTGTCACCTTCATTTTCACTGTGACTAGAATTCTAATGAAGAAATGGAATGGGTGTATCACTAGTTGTCTGTTCATGCATTCTTTGTGGCTTGAAGTTACAAGAATGAGTTGCCAATTTGTGTGACAATTGCATTTCTTTTTTCTTTGCTTTAAATCGTTACTATGTCTCTGCAATCTTTTCTTCTACTGAGTAGATGTGTGTTTGAACCTTATATTAAGCAATTGTTTTTGTACGGTTTTTCAGTTTTCTAATTATCTTGGGCCAACGAGTATTTCTTGCTGCATGGCTATAATTTCTTTTTATACATGAAGGAAAAGCTTCATTAATATTTAATAACATGGAATAATTCCGGAAGACCACTAAATTTGATGATAAACGCTGGAATTTTGCATCAAAATAGTGCTTGAGCTAGACTTTGCAAAACAAATGCCAACTTTCAAATGTGCCAAATTAATATGTTATATTTACCAATTTTTTGATGAATTAGTACTTAAGGATGATGGCAAAAAAATAAATTGAACCTGATCGGGGCATGATGTTTTTGCCCCAATCAGGACGGGAGATCCCAAAAATTAACGAGACATGGGGTGGGTTGTGAGGATTTGGGTGGAGACGGGCTCCCCTACCCCTCCCCACCCGATACATTTAAAATAACAATAATAAATTTTTTATTATTTAATTTATGTAATAAATTATTATCACATGTATAATCAGAGGAATGCGAGAGTAATAATTTTTTTGAAAGAGTGAGAGCATTCATTTATTTTGTTCATTACACTGTTTTTCATGTGATTTTAACATAAGGGGCTTTTGTTTATTATTCATTTTTAAATATAAAGTTTCAGATTATTTATTTAATGTTTTTGGGGTGGGGTTCGAGGACTGGGAAATCCTTGTTCCCGTTGGGCAGGGTGGAGATCACTACTTTTTAAATATTTTTTTGATAAAAAAACTAATTATTAAAATAAAATTGAAAAAATTTTGAAAAATATTTTTACCTTTTAAAAATAATATTAATCATCAATTTTAGGCACAGACTCATCATATAAAAAATAATGCATTTTAGTAAGAAAATATAAAATTGACAATGTATTTATGGAGATCCATTTTAAACAAGTTCACAATTTGTTTATTTTATCAAACAAATTTATACAGTAATATTCTATTAATATGTTCGTCTCTCTTCTACCATCTCTATATCATTTACCAATATCATATCCGTCTCCTTTAATATCTCATTAATTTTGTTTTAAAGGAAATAACAACAGACATCTTAAACTTACTATAAGAATAGAAAGTAGTCATAAACAGAAGAGGAGGAAGAATTTAAAGTCTCAGAGAGGTGTTATTGGTTTAGTATCACAAAAATTCCATTCGCAGATGAGAAAGAAATAACGATTTGGCCTCTAATTTGACAACCTACAGGCTTTGCATGTGAACAAAGAATGCCATATTTGCCTGAGCTGCAGCATAATATTTATATGAGAGCTCAACCGTTAATTTAAATATAATTGAAAAGCATAATATAGTAAAGATGAATCCGAATCAAATACGACTGGAGTCTCTCCCAAAGATGTATCTCCTTGTCCAATCCGCCACCACCAGCACCCTTGTGCGCCAGCTTACTTGCTTGCTGAACTCAATAAAATTACATATATGAATGAATGAATCAATATTAGTATAGTAATTAACAAGTAGAAGATAAATGAAATGAGCTAACCTTGCATAGACAGAATACCAGAGCCACTGTGTACTGTGTCCCATTGAAACCCAGTCTCCTGGCAGTTCTGCTGCTGCTTGATCCCCTCCCAATGGTGCAAATTGCCCGAAATGCTTGTACCTTTTATTCACTCACATTATTTATTACCTATCACAACACTAAACCAAACTAACCATTTCACGTTTTAATCAACTCTTACCGGAAAGGAATGAACTTATGACGCCCAGAATCCAAGAATCGCAGAGGGCCTTCTGGATTATCTGTGCACTGCTCCATACGGTTAAAGCACCTGGATAGGTACGCCCCCTGCTGTGTAGCAACCTGTGCTGTTGCAGGCAGACTCTTCATTTGCGAATCCACGTGAGAGAGGGCTTTGTTGAACCCTACTATATCTACTTCCTTTACGTCCCCATGAGCGTCTTTCAGCACATCCGCCACATCCTTGAGCCTGTTGTTCTTCAAATACACTCCGAATTGGGGGTACCTCACGATTACATCACCCATTATAGCTTTGAACTCATCAACACTCAACGTACCAGAGTTATCTACGTCTGCTGCTTTAAATATGTTCGATACATCTTCCTGAGCACACCCCGAACAAACTGTATTCAATGCAATAGTACTAACTACTAACAACCTATGCAATGGTAGCGTCAAGATCACATTTCATGTACCTTGATTTTACGCTGATCTATTGTAGCGCAATCTCCAATGGCATAGACCTGATCGCACCCCTTCACGCGCAACCATTCATCAGTTGCCAAAGCTCGCCTATCGTCCTGCAATTTCAGACCCATAAATCCATCCATGTAATAATTTCTTTGACAAGAAAACACAAATTTTGTGTAACAAACCTACCTGTCCGATTTGCGCCATAAAGTCCATCACCATTGGTCGAGTCCCGATACCAGTAGACCATACAATCATTCCATAATTTAAGGAGGTGACCTGTCCATCTGATTTATTCTTCATGGTTATGTCCTTATCAGAAACGCTGAGGACTCGACATCCTGTACTGATTTTCAGTCCGTCTCTTCTGAACTTTGCCTCAGCAAATGAACTAATTCTTTCATCAAACCTACACAGGAATTACAGAATCAAACACATTATTTACGAGGTTATGCATTGACATTGAAACAAGAATGTATCAATCCTTCCTCATTTACGTGTTTAAGATATGATCTCCGGATTGGATCACCGATATTCGCACCAGGTCCTTAACCATTGGATACAGGTTGACTAAGTCTTCTTTGACAAAGTCATGTAGCTCTGCTGCAAACTCGACACCGGTGGGACCTCCCCCAACAATTACAAAGTGAAGGTTCGTCGCTCGCTCTTTTTCGGTCAGTCCAGGAAGGATAGCCTTTTCAAAACAATCTATAACGCTCCTACGGATCTTCTGAGCATCCTCTATTTCCTACAGTTTTTATCAACAATAAAGCTGTAAATCCTAATCTAATCAGTTTTTGAGACATTAAAAAGACTGTCAGAAGCTCAACCCACCTAAAAGCTTAAACTGATAGGTGAAGACTCTGACTGTTATTTAAACTGATGAACATATTCACATTTTTCACGTGTGATAGAGCAAAACAAATACGATATGTATCGATTGTATTATAAACATAATGGCGTACCTTGAGAAAATGACAGTTCTCCTTAACGCCGGGGGTACCAAAAGTATTGACCTGCGCTCCTACTGCTATAACCAAGTAGTCATAGTCCAGAAAGAACTCGCGACTGCCCAACAAGTTGTTGGTAATGTTGGACCGACATAAAACCTTTTTGTTTGTAGGGTCGATCTTGATGCATTCTGCTTCCCAAAATTTAATTTCTCCCACACTCTGCACATTGAACCGAAAACAAACATGTATTATATTTAACACACCGGAAAGGAATGTACCATTTCACTTGCCTTCTTTATAATCTTTCGGACTGGTTCAACAATGCTTCGTGCCTCGACTGTTCCACTCGTGACGCTAGGCAACAGAGGGGTGAAGGCAAAGTAATTTCTGGGTGAAATAAGCTGAACATCGTATAGTGAAGTGTCGATATCCTTGAGGAAGCTAGTGCCAGCCCATCCCGTCCCGAGAACCAAAACTCTCTTCTTCTTCTTGGACTGATCGTTTTGGTTTAGGCTAATAGCTGGTTTACCAATGTTCGATCTCGAGTCTGAGTAGGCCACAAGACCTCCGCTACTGCAGAGTACTCAATCACAAGAGATCTTTACTTACACCAATCTCTTCAATACATTGACATAAGTATAATGTATATGTATTAAAGATCAATCACAAGAGATATTTAATAGCCGATCCCCAAGGAGGGAAAAGAAAAGCTCTATGAACAATAGAGAGGAGTGAAGATATATAAACAAAACTGAAAATGAAATCATCCAAGCCTATGGAAGATGCATATAAATGAAAGCCAATAAGGAAATAAACGTTCCTATGAACATGAACATGAACATGCTTCTATATATGGAAAAGCTAAAGTCAAGAAAGCCAGAAAAAGCAGAATATAAATTGGAAACCAAACAAAGGGAACCTGATAGCGAAGAGGATGAGAAGGTGGGTGGGCGCGCGGTGGCGGTGAGGATTGAAAGCTCGGTTGAGAAAGGACATTATGGTCATTTTGAGTTCCTCTGAATAGGAAAGGTAGTGCTAATGCTATGCGATTTACAGACAGGACAGGAATGAGGGATTGAAGAAGAACAGGAACAGCTCTTCCTCATCGCGCGCTACACAACAGAGACATTAACGCCACAACTGTCCAAGTGTCATTGTGTATCGGAATATTAGCTATCACTTCTGAAAAGGCCTCCACATTACAGACAGTATTTATAGTAATTTTTAGGTGAGTATACATTTATTTGGTTGATGATAGTCTACAAAACAGAGAGAATCGCATTTCCCAAAAACATTCATTTGATCACTAGACGGAAAAATAAGTTCAGACTTACGAAACATACTATAAATTAAAGATATGATAAAAGAAGCATGCGGGTGAATTTGTCAAACTTGCTCAAATTAAGAGTTGTTGTTTTGTTACACTTAGCTCTAATGAATTTAAACCTAACAAATTTTGAGATAAAAAGACTAAAATGCCTTCAATGGTTATGATTTGAAATCAGGTTGACGTGCCCTCAATATTTAGGTGACATGCGAAGTTGAAAAAATGTTACGTGACCTATCTGAGATTTGAAACATTTCAGGTGTACCCATGCGAAATTATCCAAAAATATTATACAAAAATAAAAGTAAGAAGAGAATTTTTGTGGGGAGTTTTATTTTTTTAAATGTATACAAAATAAAATACTCGAATCACGACCACTTTAATTAGAAACTCTAGATATTTACACCTCCCCGGCAACAGCGCCAAAAATTGACGAGAAGAAATGCAGGTCCCCTCGCTGGAGGCGTGCTCCCTTCCCGTGCACATGGCAGTGTACAAGTCAAGAAGTAATATAGGGATTACGGTCCCAAATATCAATCATTCAAGGAGATATTAGCCAGCGGACACTAGCCTACGATGATTAGCACTGTTGGGCCCGAACAAAATAAGAAAAGATATTTCTTTATAAATATTTAAACTAAAGTACTCCAAACCACTCAAACATAATAACACAAATCCAATAATGAAGCTCAAATCACAAACAAGTCAAGAATGCCAAATTAATCGGGAATGTGTCAAAATCCGGGCATATCAAAGATGAGGTTATAATTCCTAGGTTATGCAATTAGGGTGTTAACTATTTCATCTTAAGGTAGTGTCGAATTCAGGTCTAACCTAACATCCTACATAATGGACAATGAAAAGTTTAACCACCTAAACGATCCTAGGGTCGTCATTTCTAAGCCAATTCGTAAAATAATTAGTTTTTTTAAAATCTATTGCGGCCGGCTAACTTTCGGGTTGGTACCCTATGGTCATAACGTGTACCCGTAGCAACATGAGCTATGTAAATCCACACCCTATTTGTTAAGATCCATCTTGGTCGATTACTATTGCCTCCCTCCCTAGGTTAGATCGCCATCAAGCCTATCTGATAAATTACACAACCAAGGTCTTTAATCCAAAATCCTCAATTACAAGTTCATGAGATTAATTTTACGCCCTTTTAATTTCAATCCCCCATCATCCTATTCCCGACCAAGTGTCTAGCTAATTCTCAACCATCAATATATAAACACGATTCAATTCCATGACATACATCATTTAACGAATTATCAATTATATAGTTATTAATTAAACAATCTTTAAATATAAATCCCAATCCACAATCCAAATCCAAGTTCATACAGAATCTCAATATTCTCTACTCAATTAAATCTACACTAATCTAATACTAATACATAAACTAGAGCAAGAAAAACATGTATATGATGAAGCTCGCCGGTCTTCTTATCTCGGATCTCTCCTCTTCTATCTTTGAAATGCCTGCTTTTGAACTCTAGACTTGGTATTTATATTTGTTGCTTAAACGGGCGGGAAAGAAACACAAAATTCAAAACTGATTCGTGAAACTTGCCGGGTTAACCTACCGGGGTGAGTCCGATAGGTTGCCAATCCAGTAACCTCGCTCGGCATGCTTCCTTTCGGTATGCATCGGCAAGTGAACATGATTTTATGTGATTTCCAATTTCAAACCCTCCTATTTAAGCCTAAGGGTAGGGTTTGACGAAAAAAGGACCGAATACATGTAGAGCAAACCCGAGAACCGAAGAGGGAGAAGCGATTTTACATTCGGAGTTGAAGCCTAGGATACCAAAGAGCCTTTGGAGATCATAGTTTGAGTATTCAATTAAGGTTAGAGTATTATTTAGGATTTTAATTCAAGAGTTTTATTATACGAACAAGATTCAATTTATATTTGAGAATTAACTTCGTTGAGATTGGTTTTTGGATTCATGATCATGTGTTTTAACATAGTGATGGGTTTGATTGCAATGTTAGATTATTGTCCTATCAACATGTTGATTTTGAGCGTGAGTGGCTAATTACCTATATCGGAGGTGAGATCAATGAGGATTTTAATATGTTGTTCGTGAATTTATGGGTTAGGGTAATGAATTAAACCTCTAGATGTAAAACTTAATGCTAGTTTTTCCGTTATGCTTGAACTCAGATCGAATCTAAGAAAAGAGGCAATATGCAATTGACCTAGGTTGACCAGAGCATTGATAGATCAAACCTACACTAGGATCTCTTAGTGGATACTTATGACCACAGGGTACCAACCCGAAAAGTTAGTGATTCTTATAATAGACTTCTAAGACGGTGTTATTTGGGATAATTTGAGTTAAGGCCTAATTAGAATTTTCTCATCGTTTCTCACATTTAGTTGCCTTATAGAATGGACTTTAGGATAGGTTTGAAATTTCCCGACACTTTTAGTATAAAATCACAACAAACAATAAAAAGCAAACCGCCACAATTAACTTATTACTGCCAACTACAATCAATACACAGAATACCACACTCCATATCACATGAGTAGTATGTGATAAAAGTGTCATTAACCCTTGTAATAAAATCAAAAGGTTATAACGGGTCCTTAATTCTCTCATGTGAAATATCAGCAACCCGGAGACGTCATATCGATTCTTGAGCGGCCAAAATACTCGTCAATGTAATATTTTCTTCACACGTAGAGAATCACGATATGTTCTCCAATGAGGCATTGTATTGGCTCGTTGACGACATGAGAGGGAGGCCGATATACTCCCTGGCGCAATTGCCAATGGTGCAGAGACAGAGGAGGTAGGAGATGAAATTCTTGAGGAAATTTATCTTACAAAAGGCATAAACAAATATGATGAAGAAGACAAGTTACTCAAGTCCCCTTGCGCGGAATGGGAAGGCGAGCGATAGAGACTCGCTTGGTGTTATTGATGATGCAACTATTATAGGCGAGACGCTCATATAAGATTAGCTTCACCTTTTAACCTTAAATTTAACAATATTAATATTAGTGATACGAAAGATAAATTAAACGTGATAACTATCTACATCAAATATATATAAGTAACCATGATTTGTGCAATTTCCCCTTTAAAAAATGAGCCAAACTATGAGATTATAATAAGGTAACAAATCGAGCAGACACAATTTATTACAGGCTCATACACATTAAAGCAACCTAAAATTTCCTAGTTTCCTGGTAAGGGTTACAGAAACGAAGATACTAACCAGGAAGACATATACACTGAATTTTGTGGCCTTATGCAATCCAAGTCAAGTGCCAGTTCCCAACCCACTTTGCAGCAAGATGGACTCCAATGGCCAAGGCTGTAGCAAGTAATGGCAGTGGCAGCTTCCTCTCTCTTCTAAAAGTTTCGACCCTAACATTTCCTTTTGAAAGTTGTTTCGAATGTTGAGAGATAGCCAAAGCCAGATATGAGCTCACTACCACGATTCTCACCCAAGGTTCTCCAATGGCAGCAAGAAGAGCCGCCACAGGCATTACAGATGAAACCTCATCTCTCTTTTTGAATATTTTCGAGAAGCCATACAAACCCAGTAGCAGAGTCCAGAAAAGAGGACCCGAAATGTATCCTTTCACAGCAGCATAACCAATAAGGCCGGAAATAACATATGGCTGGCTGTGAACTGAGTCGCGAACAGTTGCTTCTGCAATGGCAATTATTGCAGATGCTAACATAATGAGCACACATAGCTCCCCTACAGGTGCATATGTTACTATACCAGAGTAGTAAGACCGAATGATCAGTAATGCAGTCTCAATACATCCGAAAAGAAAAGTGATGGGGTCACCGATGAAGTTAAAGACAAGTGCCAACCCAAGTGCTGAAAGGTCGCAAATGAAACCAAAGATGCCCATTGCTAATTTTTGCCAGTTAGATGGTTCAAATAAGAATGCTCTCCACCCATAGATTAGAAGAGGCACAACTGCACATTATTTGAAAAAATGAAATATCCCGTCAGCAACATAACACATGCTTAGCTTATGATCCCTTTTCTGGAAATGCCATTCTCAAGCTAGTGATTCAATTGCAGAAACATAAAAATGATACTATTTTCAGGGATAGGTTGATTATGGTCCATGAAAGAAAGAAAAACAACAGACAACAACACAAGTACAATTGAACACATTATTAGCCAATAACATGGGAAAAGAAGTAATTAAATGCATGCTATAGCCTTTACTTCAATTATTTGGTTGAAACACAACCACTCAAAACAAAATTAAAAATCATAGTTGCAAAATAATGAAATATCCTGATATTGTATAGTTGTTAACTGATTACGGTATCAAGGCCCTAATATGTACTGTGAATGCTTTTGCCCAAGAGATGCATATCAAGATTCAAGAAATTATGGTTATTCTAATAAAGGGAAGAATTGAACTTCGATCACTACCATGATTCTGAAAAGCAATAAGGGTGGTGTAGTTTTGCTGATATAGTTTATACAATGGCAGTTGAGTAATACATACAGATAGGTAAGGAGCTGAAAACATGCAACAAAAATCAACTTCTCCTGTTTTTGCATCTAATCGTATCTATCAGTTGGTCATATAACAATCAACAGTAATTCAATAATAGTCAATAGTTTAGTTGTACAGAACTTTCTATAATATCAAATCAACATTGGCATCAGCCCAAACAGAGTTCCAGGAGTCAGCCAGAGGATGAGTTTCCTGACGACTAAAATTGATTATCAATTTTCATCAATGCTTGAACTGTCTTACAAGCCTTCTTAAACTGAACAGTGAAAACCATAGCTAATATCTCCAGAAAATGAAACACAAGAAAAGGCTTGAATATAGAGAAAAATGGGTATTTTTGTCCCAACATTTTTTCTAGTTGTCTGGAGAATCAAGGCAAACACAAACTAAAGGGAAAGGGGTATTTTTGGGATCAAAGGGGTTTCTTTTATCACGAATAAGCTGACTAATAATAGAATTCAGCTGAATGAAAAATACAAAACTCAATATTTTCTGAGCAACCAAACAGAGAAAGGGAGAGAGAATTTACCCAAAAACCAAGGCCACCTAGAAGGAGGTTTAGGAACTTGAGTGGTCAAATACCTAAACCGCCCAAGGAAGGTGCTATCTCCTCTACCCAATCTTTCTGCTTCGTCGAACCCATCAGAGCTCTCACTCTCCGCGTTCGCACACAACCCAGAATTTCTTGAATACGGAAACGAAGGTTGGGTTTCCCGGGAAAATGAAAAAACATGGTTGTGGAGAAGTAGGGCTCTGGTCGATGAATATCGCAATCGACTGGTTTTGTTACGAGAAGAGCGTGGGGGAGTTGAAAGCGTAGGGACAGAAAGAGTTAACTGCGAGGCGGAGGCGGAGAGAGTGGACGACGACATGGTCGATGGTCTGTGACTGTGACTGTGTCTGTGAGTGAGCTATGAGGAAGAACAAGTTACAATACATGGGCTCGTGAGCCCACTAGCACTGGAACAGCCGCGCTTCTTCTTGGACCCAATTGGACTATGGCCCATTACGGTCGGTCTTCACCCTATCTTTTCTTTTTAATTCGCTATCTCTTATATACAAATTCAAATACTATTACCATCCGTAGATGATAATAATCAATGCGTCTACTTAATCTCTTATTTCATTAAATAAATACAATAATACCAATAACTTTTTTTTAAGTATCAACACATTTTTAATTCTATATTTAAAAAAGGTAAGTTCTAAAATAATTTTTATTTATCTAAACTTTTTCAATACAATAACATTTTCGTCATTTCACAATAACATAATTTTTTATAAATCTAACGAAGATGACGACCAATGCATTGGGTGAGTTTCGCTTGTCAAAATTTCCTCCCATTACAATACTTTTATAATATATTATATTAAAATGACATGGAGGATCACAATACTATTGACAAGTACTTGAGTTGATTAATTTAAGTAAATCGTTATTGAAGAATATATGATTATTAGATTCATGTCAAAATTTAAACCTCTTCTATGACAATCTTAAATTACTATTAAGAGAGATATGACTTGTCACATTTTGAAATATTTATTTCTCTCATAAAACATATATATTCAAATATGTTTTGAAAGGTTAATGCAGTCCAAAATTTAAAATAGTACGTGGCGACTAAAAATCGAATATTTTTAATGTTCGAGGAGTTTATGGAAACTAATAAGTCAGGGGCGGATTCACGGGGGTAAAGAAGGGCAGCCGACCCCCTGGCTGGAAATTTCGGGAAATTTTTGTGTTGTATTTTGGCCAAAAATTGCATTTGTCCCCCTTTTAAATTTAATGAATATAAACAGTCTAGGATAATTCAATTATCCACATTGTTCAGTGGTGATGATAGCTGCTCTTCCAACCCTCACGTCATAAGTTCGAATCTCCACATGGCAAATATTTTTTCCAAAATGCTCACAACACTCAAGCCCCTAAATAGTCAACACTACACACACAACAACTCGTTTACAAGGCATTATTTTTTTTATGGATTGTTTTCTTTAGTTTACATTTTTATTATTTCTTATATACATTGATTAATAATTTATTTTTCGTTGTACTACAAATAATTTCGTTTTCTTGTATGTTTGGTGTATTGGTCCGAGTATTCCTTCCCTGGGTTCGAGGCCCACTGGGCCATCTTGGGTGGGAAGGATGTATAGGTAGTGTAGAGCTGGCTGTAAAATTCTTCAAAAAAAATAGTATGAAATTTAGCCCCTCCAATTTTTTTTTTGAATCTGCCCCTGAGTACTGTGATACACATCCAAAGAAATGAAAATGAAAGATACCTATGTGTCCATCTACCAAATTCAGATCAAAACGTCTTAGACAATTAGTTAAGTACCTAATATATATTGAAATTTATTTTTATCTTGGCGATTAAAATATTATGGTTAATCATTAATAATTCTCTCGAGCACAACAAAGAATTATGCAGAAACGACCGTCAACCATGGTGCGTCCATCTTTGACTAAGAGAATTATTTTAGGGATAATTATAGATAAGTACACCCAACTATTACTCATTCTCACATAAGTACACCCAACTTTAAAACTTGATTTTAAAGTCACCCAATTTACATTTTATCTCACTTACCTCTAACGGAGTTAAATCTAACAGTATTTTGAGTTGAAAAGACCAAAACGCCCTCACTAATTTTTATATTATTAAATAGTATAATATTAATTAGTGATAATTCTTAATAATTTCAGTTTTTCTTTTGTAAAATTAGTGATAATTCTTTTGTATAACGAAGAAGAAGATTTTAGTTTTTTCTTTGTAATTTTTATAATAATAATAATTATTATATTATTTAATAATATAAAAATTAGTGAGGGCATTTTGGTCTTTTCAATTCAAATTTCTGTTAGATTTAACCCATAAGAGTTAAGTGAGACGAAATGTAAATTGGGTGACTTTAAAATCAAGTTTTAAAGTTGGGTGTACTTATGTGAGAATGAGTAATAGTTGGGTGTACTTATCTGTAATTACCCCATTATTTTGTATTAAAAAACTGTGTGCGTTTAATGATTAAAGTATATAGCTAGAGAACATGAATGAACATGACATCTATGTATCTATCTACCAATCCAATTCATAGCATCCACGTCTCGAAATGATTATGTAGCTAATATATAGAAATTTTATTTTTATCCTCGTGATTAAAATACTAGTTACTCATTAAAAATAGGGATAAATACATCTCAATATTCTAACGTTGTCTCATTTCAAATTCAATACTCTAAGTTTGAAATTATTTTTGGCGGTACCCCAAGTTTAATTAATTATAGATAAGTACCTAACGGGGTTAAAACTAACAAAATTGATATGTAAAAAGACCAAACTGCCCCTCGTTGTATAAATTCTAAAGGTATAATTATTGACAAATATGAAAAGACTATTTTACCCGCACTTACATGATAAACTAACCTTTTTCTCCAAGGGTATAGTAGTCTTTTCAAGTAATAAATTAAAAAAAAAGCTTGTGAAATGACTAAAATTCCCTCAATTATTCATCAAATTTTCAAACCAATACATCAATTTTAATTTCTAAATTCCTCAACTATTCATCTTCCTCGCTGAAGACCAAACTGTTTAACCCAATGCAGCCTCTGATTTATAGAGGAAGACACATTTTATCAAACAAAACCCACGTGAGGTTTTCAAATTAGTGGTTCAACAATACATACCCAGAAGCAAAAAAAGCTTCATATGTCTAATCTACACTCATCACACAAACAATCAACAACAACAAAAAATACCCAAATCCAGTATCAGTCAGAGACTCCACTTATATTCATGAAAACACTGTTAATTCAAAAAAAAATTTGAACTTTATTTTCATGACCAAAAAATATACTAACCAGTTGCATATAAAATATTTTCTAGAAATTCACTCAAATTCGCTGAAATAAAAAAAACACAAATTCAAACGAGTTGGGTTGAGAAATGAACCCAATACCGATGGATTCACTCCGCTGGCGATCAATTTCAACTCCACCTCCGGTCGCGTCTGGTTCATCAAGGACCTGGACTTGAATCGGGAGTGATACTCTTGTTCGCCCCCGTGCCTGGCAGCTGCTGGCCATCTTCCTCGCCACCATCGTCGGTATCATCACCCAGCCGCTGCCTCTGGGCGCGGTGGCTCTCATGGGGCTTGGCGCCGCGGTCGTCACCAAAACCCTAACCTTCGCCGCCGCGTTCTCAGCCTTCGCCGACCCCAACTCGTGGCTCATCGCGCTGAGGCTGGGTTACAGTTTGGTTTTCAGCGAGGAAGATGAATAGTCGAGGAATTTAGGAATTAAAATTAATGAAATTTAGGAATTAAAATTGATGGCATTGGTTTGAAAATTTGATAAATAGTTGAGGGCTTTTTAATCATTTCACAAGCTTTTTTTCTTTTTGTTTACTTTATTACTTGAAAAGACTACTATACCCTTGGAGCAAAATGTTAGTTTATCATGTAAGTGAGGGTAAAATAGTCTTTTCACATTTATCAATGATCATGCCAGAATTTATACAACGAGGGGTATTTTGGTATTTTTACATATCAATTCTGTTAGTTTTAACTCGGTAGGTACTTATCTGCAATTAATTAAACTTGGGGTACCGCAAAAAAAAAACTTCAAACTTGAGGTACTAAATTCGAAATGAGGCAAAATTAGGGTACTGACATGGTATTACCCCTTAAAAATATTCTCGAGCGCAACAAAGAAAGTAACCGATAGTTAATTGTAGGGGTGCTCATTTACTATTAATCAGAACTGGAGGTTTAGACTGAAAACTAAATCGACATTGTTGATTTTTATACTTCAAAATCGAAATCGACCATAATTAGGTTGAGACCAGACTTCCAATCGACCATATATTTTTGGTTAAACTAAAACCGATTTTAATATTTAAACTATTTCAAATTAATTATTCTAGTAATTAGGTAATGAACTCTTAATATAAATATTATACTAGCCAGCTCTAGACATCCAAAAAAACTTGAATACACCATTTCAGAACAAAATGACATATATTAAAACTTTAGATCAGAAATCATTGCTCTAATCCAAAGAGGACGAGCATAGATCGGCGATGAAGAAAGAAAAAATGCTCTTTATTTATAAAGAATAGGAGAAGAATATTTTTGTTTGGGTGATGTGAGACTTTGAGTGAGGAGCTGATTTGGATTATAAAAGAACTCTAAGTTTAAATATAATAAAACATGTGTGAAAAATTTCAGAAATGCGTTTGGTTCAATGACTATGCAGTTGAATCGCTCTACTTGTGGTCGCATGCTCGATACAAGTCGATCAATATCTTTTCCTTTTCAACTTGTTTATGTCTGGGCACGTGTCGAGATTTAAATTCAATTCATTAGTTGGACCATCACTGATAAGAATTGGTTAACTGCGGTTATTGAAACCCGTAACTGAACACCAAACCGGCTCTCTTCAGTTTTGTGAAATCATAACCGAACACCAAATCGGCTCTCTTCAATTTTGAGAAATTATAACCGAAACTGTACCCATTTGTTCCGTACTAGTTCTTCAAGAATGTACTTCATGTTGTTTTTCTTCAATTATAACCCCATAATTTTGAATCTTATGTAATCTAATTAAAGACATACGAACTTCTCGTCATTAAATGTACACAAAGAATAAATCTTCATAGATCGAGGGGCATTAGAAAGTATTACCAATTCACACATGCCATAATTCTTCACATACACACAAAATGAGGAGTTAATTCATAAGAATGTGAGCGATTTTGTATGCATGGAGGAGTGAGTGACTTGTGTATTTATGAAAGTCATAGTAAAATGACATCACACAATTCTAATGAGTGCCATTTGGCCCTTGCTACTAGAACAGAGTTCAATGATCTTCTACGAAAGTGTATGCTTCATCAGAGTTATTGATAGTTGTATGGTAAGGCCAAATTATCTCTGGTGTTTGTTATTTCAGCTCTTCGTTCCACGCTTTTTACTTCCACTATAGGAGAAATAACTAATGAAATGTAATTTACTATTTGGTGAGTCGAGACGTCGTTGAAAGAAATACCACGATTAATGTATATCCAAGCAAAAGTCACGTACTTGTGCATGAGGTATTGTTGCACTATGCAACCTTCTAGATATCGCATGTTGCACACATTCTTGTACTCCTCGAGTTGTCTATAAAAATGAATAATTTCATACACAATAAATTAGTTGACCCTTCCTACTAAACAATAAGCATCTAAGTAAAAAAAAACTAGTTTGGTACGTCGACCTAATTTCAGAAGGATTGAACCCGTTAGTGGCTAGAGCAAGGAACATGTTTTATACTTCTCTTGAAAAGTCAGAAACTAAACTAAATCCTCATCATCTGAAAAATAAACAATAAAGAAATTTCCTCCTTCTTTAGGTGGTTGTGTCATCGCATCCAGTTAATTATTTTGTGTGCCATAAATAACCGTTTAAGGAGAAGTACCACATTTTCTTCCTAACCACAAATAAATTTGTAACAATGTAATATCTATGCTCTCTCAGTAAATATGGCATTCAGTGTTTTCCAAGTACTTTTTATAGTAATATGCAATATATTTCACGTATGACATTTCAAATGTCTTAATTTGTTATTGTCGTTGCGTAGTTAGATGTGTACACACTATGCTACAGTAAACAACATTTAAACTCCCCAACTATGCCATAAATGATATGTATGTCATTCCAATATTTTACCAGATGGAAAAATTCGTAATAATTCTTCCAATATAGTTTCTTCACCTTTTTTGTATAATGGGGTTTTCAACTCTGACCTATTGTGTTTCATCACAACTGCTCTAATAATTAAACCCGCACTATACCATCTTCAGTGTCTGTTTTAACCCAGTCATCATGTGATAGATGTACATAGTCTACTGACTGATGTATATGATCAACATCATCACTCAAAGATGACATATTATGTGTTATAGTTTTTGCACTCAAATCCTAGTTGCTACTTTCCACAACTTCTTAGATTTTGTCATGATAGTTCTGAATTGTGATCCCAAATGGTACTTGTAGCATGCACATGAATATTACAACATTTCACAAACACACACTTGTATTTTTTTCCTGTGAAATTTCATTTTTATTTCGATAATCTTTAGCTTACAACAATAATACTATTTATGTACCTGAGTGGTCAATTCTTCTCCTATAATCAATTCATAATTGATCTCTAATTTATCCTGGTTGTTCTATACATTAAAGAAATAATCATTGATTGAGATCACTATTCATTACATTTTCTATCAAATTGTCTAGCATTTTTCCACAAAATTCATGAAATTAACCAACTTCATCATTTACTATCAAGACATTCTTGTTAGATATAATATATATGTCTTATTATTATTTTATTAATTAAATTAGGATTATAATATTATTTTCTTTCCTTATATTACTAGGGTTAATATTATATATATATATATACTATTAATAATATACAAACCCTTAGGGGAATTACCAAACTTATATTGTATAAGAGCTACGATACCTTACCTAATTTCTTCTTTTTCTTGCGCCGCACATTGCCGATTCTATTGGCTCTCCTGTAGCTGCATCAACGCCCAAACACTCAAGTCATCTCTACCAAGTTAACTCCATCACCTCAAATTCTCTTGTCCTTTTCCCTCTTCTGTTTCTTTCTTCATCACCTAATACTCTTTTGTCTACACTTGTTCTTTGTTTAGTCTTTTAGCTCTTTTTTCTTTTGCTCTTTCTTTCACAATTGTGCGTCACTGATCTTAGCCTATTCTCCTTTTATTATTTTTTATTATCTTCCGATCCTTAATTCTCTTTTACGTCATGACTCAAACTGAATCCAACAACTCTGTGTATGGAAATCGTAGTCCTCTCCACCCTGCATACACTATCACGAACACGTATAATTTTGTCCCAATAAAATGAACTACTAAAGATCCTCACTACAAACAATGACATGAAATGTTTCAAATGCTCTGTCTCAGCCATAATGCTTTAAACCACATTAGTGAACATGTTTCATCTGATTCACCTGCACCAACTCCTGATCTCAATTGACATCGTATTGATGCTTTGGTTATAACTTGGTTATGTGGTACTATTAGCCCTAGTTTATTATCTGATGTTTGTAAACCAAGTGTCACTGCTTTTGACTTATGGAAATTTATTGAATCACTCTTTCGTGATAATTAAATGTCATGTGCTCTGTATTTACAGCAACAACTTCGCAATTTAAAAAAAAGGCACGCTCACCGTCACTCAATATTGCCAAAAGCTCAAAATAATCTATGATTTTCTTACTGATGTGAATCAACCCATTCAGGATCAAGACCTTATTTTACAAACATTTCACGGCCTCCCGAAATCCTATAACAATCTCATAGAGGTCATCCAACATAAAACACCTTTCCCTTCCTTTCATGAAGTCTGTTCCATGCTTCTCTTAGCCAAAGAACGACAAAATAATTTTACCATGTCAGAAACTTCCACAACTCTTTTCACTCACAATACTTCTCACCAGAATAATTTCACTCATGTTCATCAATCTCATGACCATAATCTCGAGGAAGAGGACGCGGTTACACTTTGATTTTTGGGCTTCTACTGTTTTAAGTTCAAGCGCTTTTAAATATTATTTATCGTTCTTGGATGATTTCTCTCATTTTTATTGGTGTTTCCCTTTTGTGCTAAGTCTGATGTGTATTCCATATTTTTCAAAATTTACGCCTATGTTCAGACCCAATTCAACATTCCCATAAAAATTTTTCAGTGCGACAATGGTCGTGAATTCGACAATATTCAGTTCAAATCTTTTTTTGACTCACACGGAATTTTGTCCCGACTTTCATGTCCACACACCTCGCAACAAAATGGTAAAACTGAACGCATGATTCAGACCACAAATAATATTATCTGCGCCCTCCTTTTTTAAGCTCAACTCCCTCATTCTCTTTGGGTTGAGGCGTTAAATATGGCAGCTCACTTAACAAGCTTCCCACCAAAACCATAGCTCTTCGAACACCCTTTGAAGCGCTCTTTCACACACTTATTTCGTACTCCACCCTTCGTGTTTTTGGGTGCTTATGCTACCTGAACTTATCTTCAACTTCACCTCATAAATTGTCTCCTCGATCTGCCGCTTGTATCTTTCTAGGATACCCTCTCAACCATCGCGACTATCGATGCCTTAACATGTCGACTGGTCGAATCATCATATCTCTCCATGTTATATTTGATGAATCAATATTTTCTTACTCCTCCTTTCATCAACACAATCCTTCACCATCCTATGACTTCCTCCACTCCTTCGATGATGACCTTTCTCCCTCCATTCACACTCTGCTTTCCTCTCCATCGGAAACACTCCTTATTTCTTCTCAGAGCCCGACACCTCCTGCCCCACCTTCAATTCCCCCACCTCGACCCTCTCATCCTATGACGACTCAAGGAAAGGCTGGCTTATAAGTCTCGTCGTATCCTAAACCTTCACATCTCCTACAAGCAAGCTCTCTCCTGTCCCGATTGGAAAGATGGCATAAAGGCTGAAATCTCTACACTTGGGAGCTTGTCCATTGCCCGCCTAATGTCAACATTGTAGGCTCCAAATGGATATTCCAACACAAATTTCGATCTGATGGCTCCGTTGAGCGTTACAAGGTTCGACTTGTTGCCCAAGGATTCACTCAACAACATGGCATCGACTACGATGACACATTTAGTCAGGTTGTCAAACCCGCAACTATACGAACTATTCTCAGCTTATCCCTCTCACTCTTGGTCGATTGACGTGGTCCATTTGTACTCCTTTACCGGACCCAAATAACCCCCATCTTAGCACGCTTTTACTTTCGTTTCGGTCACATTAGGGCCATTATTTTGATATTTTTGATCCTCGGTAAAATTTTGACTTTCGTAGGTAATGGAGCCCAATTTGGAGCTAAATTGGAGTGAGTTCGGGACAATGCACGGGAAAGTTTGCAGCCTAAGCTACTAGCCAAGTGGAGAACAAGAGGATGCCACGATCGTGAACAACAAAATGAGCACGGACAGGAGCTCCTTCATGATCTCCGCAACGATCGTGACGATTCGGCATTGCAAAGGATAAAAGGTGCTGCCACTATCATGCAACGATCGTGTCATGTTCGTGACAAGAAGGCGAAAAAGGAGTATGTCACGATCGTGACAACAACAAATCAAAAGCCGTCACGATCGTGACATTGGCCACAAATTTCAGCAGCAGTGAGGCATCTTACAAGAGGTGTATCTTCCTCGTCCGACATCCAAATGAGGACTTTCTTGAGCCTAAAATCAAGAGGAAGAAGAGAGCTACAACTCTTATGAAAAAAGTTTTTCTATCGAAGAACCAGAAGAAGGCCAACACGGTGCCGGAACAGTGACTGGTCGCCAAGAAAGCCACCCTAGAAATTCTGCAATGTCCACTCCATTATTTGCCACTTAAAGAGCACTCTACCTCTCACCAACTCACCGAAAATTAGCTCACTCAAGGCCATTCCTTTCCATTAAAATATATTAGTATTTGGGAAAACAAAAAGGAGGAGGCTAAAGACAAAAAGGGACACAACAACCCTAACAAGACACAACACACATTTTTCAGCAAAGCATCATCGTCCCTCTCTACCATCTTCTTCCATCTTCTCCCTAGCTTCCATCCTCCATTTTTTCTCCATGAAAGGCCAACTAAAAGCTTGATTGTGGAAGGTGGAGGAGGAGGATTCCACCACCACACCTTGGGAAGACTTCAAGTAGCCAAAATTCATCAAGAGAGTACTATATTAGAGGGATTTTGAGCTCCCAAACCCATCTTCTGTTCTTTGGTTTTCTTTCTTTCTCTCTACTTCTTGAATCTTGTATCTTCTTAGTAGAATTTTGTATGAGAACCATGGTTTAGGGCTAAAAACCCAAGACCATGGGTGCTAGACTATTGTAGGAGATTATGTTTACCTAAATTTTGAGATCTATTCATGTTTGAGTGTATGCTTGTGAATCTACTTGGTGTTAATGATTGAAGAAGACTTATTTGGTTGTTTGTGAGAGCATGTGATAATATATGTTGGATTCTTGTGCTTGAACATAATTTGAATGCTTGGTTGTGAGAGCTTGTGAGTGTTTTAGTTGTGTGAGAGTTGGAGCCGTCGAACTTGTCCGAGAGGGAAGTTTTAAAGGGGATATAAGTAGATTCAAAGGGTTAGAAGCAAAAATTCAACCTTTGGTTCGAAAATGGTCGCGTCTAATGCTTCCTAACGGTGAATGTAACTTCATGAGAGGGTATTTCAACGTTAGGAAAGGATTAGTTCGAGAGGATAAGTATCTAAGACTTAGGCCGAATGCATTGCTCATTGTGATTAGTTGATAGCTTGGATTGCCATTTTGCCGTCGGTTTAGCACCCGTGGTTGCTAGTTGCTTGATTTCCATTCCCCCGCTTTACCTTTTTGTAGCTAACATAGTGAGTCTTAGAATAGCTTGTTAACTTAGTTATTTCATAGTTTGTTAGTCTTTTCTTAAAAATCCTAAAGATTGCATATTTACTTTTCATTCCCCATCAAACCTAAAAAAGAACGCCAAGCGACTAAGTAATCGACCCACATGTTCATCCTTGAGAGTTCGACTCGGTTAAACGGAAATAAAAATATACTTGGACGATTAAAGGGCCTCTTTAGGGAGAGAGCTTTTTGGCCTTTCAAGTTGGCGTCGTTGCCGGGGAACAAAAAGTTTCTTACTTAGTTGAGTTGTGTGATTTTTTAAGTTTAATTGTACATTTGCATATAATTTTTGCTTTGTTTATTTTTTATGACAATTCTTGTGATATCTTGCTTGCGTGCAAATTCTTGCACTTGTGCTCTAAATTCTCTAGTGTTGTCTTCTTTTTCAAGTCTAGATCGATTTAAGAAGGCATCGGAGGAGAGTAAATCTATATGGAGCAGGATTGGAGATATTTTGAGTATCATCAAGAAGGCCTTGAAAATCCGGGCTATTATGGGCAAGAAGACTACTTTAAACATGAAGAAAATTACGAGTCTCATGAGAGGTCTTATAGCCCGGATTACTGTTAGAGTTGTGCCCTAGTCCAATGTAATAAGTTTATCTACATGTAATGTTTTATCATCTTTCGAATTAATAAAAACGACATTGTATTACTTATGTGTTGTAGTAATATATTAGATGTAATTTGATCAATATCATTATGTGTGTCATCACTAATAGTGGAACTGTAGATCAGAAAGAATTACATTTAATGCGTCCATGATTAGTTAAGTTTCATTATGAAGCAATCAATATGAAACTAACTCTTTATGATCACGCTCTACTGATCATGACAAGGTAGTGCCAAAGTTAGATTATAGATAGGGATAATGAAATTTTGTTACACCTAACTATAGCGAAATGTCACTTTCATACTCTAACTATTTTTTTTCTTTTTTAGTACCCTGACAATTTTTTTTGACAACCTAGCTCTAAAATGCCTAAAGTACCTAAACTACCCTTGGTTTAAGAAACCATAAATTGAGTTGGTTCAATTTTGTTTATCTCTGGTTCAATTTGGTTTATATTTATGACGCAATTACAATTATGCCCCCAAATATAAAATTAAATTTGAACCATTTCAAATAAGGTTTGATAAATCAAATTGGAGAAGTTCTATTATGATTTCTTAAACCAAGGGTATTTTAGTCATTTTAGCATATGTTGTCACAAAAAAATTGTTAAGGTACTAAAAAAGAGAGAAAAATAGTTAGGGTATAAAAGTGTCATTTCGCTATAGTTAGGTGTAACAAAGTACCATTATACCTTATAGATATCATCAGGAGAATGATATTAGATGACCCGATGGTGAGTATGCGGCATAGATGTTGTCATGAGCATACTCACATATCGTAGTTTGTCATTGTATCCTTAGACCAAGGAGTCTTTGTGATTACTATGTGATAAATTTCTAAGTTTGACCTAGTCTAACGTTACATGTAAAAGGGTAGCCATAACGGCTTTGATTGGCTTAGTTATGAGTTACATGAGTGAACTCGAAATACGACTAGGGGATTTATCTCTGATACTTCGATATGTGAATGATATATGTTTAGGCCACTTGATGAGTATGACTGAAGGAAATTGCATGGCCATGCAGGATATACTTAGTATCAGTTTTTCAGTCGTCTTAGATATCAAGAAACAGTGATTGATAAATAACGATGACGGTTCTATGCCTTTTGATCAATCAAGATATCGAGGTGATAAAAGGATAGTGACATGGACGAGAAGAGATTAAATCGAATCATTGATATTCATGGACGTTGGGTAATCATAATGTCTTGCTAGAGACCACTTATGATGGAAAAGGCAAAATGGTAATTTTGCCAGTCTGCCAACGGGTTGTGAGCCTAGAGGGTTACACACTTTAAGCAAGGTATAGCAAAAGGGACTTGTATAAGTCAGTATTTGAGAAGTATAAATCTCGGGATAATTCGCCTTTCGATTGAATTAAATCGGAGCGAATTAGTTTAAACCAGAAATCGGTATAAACCAGAAATCGGTATAAACCAGAATTAGTTCAAACGGACTGTGATATGACATTGTCGTTTAGAATACATAGGCGAGAAACACATCTCAACACTTCATAAGTGTGGACTTTGATGTCCGTTTAAATTCACTTCAATCAAGAGATGCGAGTCATGCCTGATGGGTAAAATGACAAAGGCACCTTTCACCGGTTTAGGTGAAATGGCGAGTGACTTATTAGGTCTTATACATTCATATGTGTATGGACCTATGAGTACTTAGGCCAGAAGAGGTTTTAATTACTTCGTAACATTTACCAGATGATTTCACTAGATATGGATATGTCTATCAAATGAGACATAAGTCAGAAACATTTGACAAGTTCAAAGAGTTCCAGAATGAAGTACAAAACCAACTTGGAAAGAGTACAAAAATGCTTCGGTCAGACCGGGGCGTTGAATCCTTAGATCAAAAGTTTCACAGTCACCTAAAGGAGTGTGGGATCCTCTCTGAATTGACTCCGCCTGGAACACCACAGTTGAATGGTATGTCTGAACGGAGGAACTAGACCTTACTTGCCATGGTTCGGTCAATGATGAGTTAGGCTGACCTCCCTATCTCTTTCTGGGGTTATGCCCTGGAAACGGCCACATTCATTTTGAATTGGGCTCCGACAAAGGCAGTGGAAAGCAGCCTGAAGCGATTCAGGAGCGTGCTATGCAAGATGTAGAAATACAGGAGCCTGAAATGGTCGTAGATCAAGAACCAATCCCTACAGCAATTCTAGAGGGTCCAAGGATGTCTGAAAGATCTCGTCTAGCTCCCGTCAGATATGGATTTCTAGCCACTGAGGGAAATGACTTGATAATTATGGATCAGGATGATCCAGAAACTTTTAGACAAGCCTTGGCCATTACCGACTCCGATAAATGGCAGGATGCCATGAATGAGGAAATGAAATCCATGTATGATAAACAAGTATGGAGCTTGGTTGATCAAACCTCTGGGATAAAACCCATCGGTTGTAAGTGGGTCTATAAGCTCAAGACCGACATGGATGGAAAACCTCAGACATATAAGGCTAGATTGGTTGCAAAAGGTTATCGTCAGATTGAAGGTCTTGATTATGATGAAACCTTCTCACCAGTAGCCATGGTCAAATCGATCCGGATTATTCTAGCCATAGCTGCATACCACGACTATGAGATATGGCGGATGGATGTCTAAACCGCCTTCCTTAACGAGAATTTAAAAGAGGATATGTATATGACACAACCTGAGGGTTTTGTCGATCCAGTAAATCCCGAAAAGATTTGTAAGTTGCAGAGATCCGTTTATGGATTAAAGCAAGCTTCACAGAGTTGGAAACTTCATTTTGATGAAGCTGTATGAGAATTCAGATTCATCAAGAATGAAGGTGAACCTTGCGTTTATAAGAAAGTGAATGGGAGCAACATTGTATTCCTAGTGCTTTATGTCGCTGACATACTGATCATCGGGAATGACATCCTGACCTTGCTTGAAGTTAAAACTTGGTTAGGGAAGTGCTTCTCGATGAAGGACTTAGGAGATGCCGCCTTTATTTTGGGCATCAAGATCTATAGAGATCGTCCCAAAAGGATTTTGGACTCGAGTCAGAGCACTTACATAGATTAAGTGTTGAGAAGATTCTCAATGCTTGATTCTAAGAAGAGATACATACTTATGCATCACGACATTAAGCTTAACAAGAAACAGAGTCCTAGGATCTATCATGTATGTCATGCACGAGACCAGATGTCTCGTTCGTGCTTAGCTGTGCTAGCAGATTCCAGTCTAACCCTGGCCAAGAACACTGGGCTGCAGTCAAGACCATCCTCAAATATTTGAGGAGGACTAAGGACGCATTCTCAGTGTATGGAGGGAAAGATAGAGAACTAGCAGTCAACGGATATGTTGATGCTAATTTTCAGACAGATCCTTATGACTTCAAATCTCAGGCAGGATATGTCTTTGTGTTGAACGGTGGAGCATTCAGCTGGAACAGCTTCAAGGAAGCCATGACTGCTGATTCTATAACAGAGGCTGAATATATAGATGTAGCAGAAGCAACTAAGGAGGTCGTATGGGCTAGAAGCTTTCTAACCGGGTTAGATGTAATGTCGCGAGCGTCTGATCCGGTAAGCTTGTTGTGCGACAACACGGGGGCCATAGCGCTTGCTCAAGTGCCCGCATTCCACAACAGAACCAAACACATACACAGAAAGTATTACATTATCAGAGAGTACGTTGATAATGGTGACGTCGAGATTACATATGTTTCGACTGATGATAACATAGCCGATCCCTTGACGAAAGCTCTACCGCAGCCTAAGCATGAGGCACATGTGAGATATTTGGGAGTAGATTGGAACTTAGGTTGGAACTAGGGCCAAGTAGGAGATTGTTAGAGTTGTGCCCTAGTCCAATGTAATAAGTTTATCTATGTGTAATGTTTTATCATCTTTCGACTTAATAAAAACGGCATTGTATTAATAATGTGTTGTAGTAATATATTATATGTAACTTGATCTATATCATTATGTGTGTCATCACTAATAGTAGAACTGTAGATCAGAAAGAATTACATTTAATGCGTCCATGATCAGTTAAGCTTCATTATGAAGCGATCAGTATGAGGCTAGCTCTTTATGATCACGCTCTACTGATCATGGGAAGGTAGTGCCGAAGTTAGATCATAAATATCATCAGGGGAATGATATTGGACGACCCGATGGTGAGTATGTGGCATAGATGTTGTCATAAGCATACTCACATATCGTAGCTTGTCATTGTATCCTTAGACCAATGAGTCTTTGTGATCACTATGTGATAAATTTCTAAGTTTGACCTAGTCTAACGTTACCTGTAAAAGGGTAGCCATAAGGGCTTTGATTGGCTTAGTTATGAGTTACATGAGTGAACTCGAAAGACGGCTAAGGTATTTATCTCTCATACTCCGGTATGTGAATTATATCTATTTAGGCCACTTGATGAGTATGACTGAAGGAAATTGCATGGCCATGCGGCAGATACTTAGTATCAGTTTTTCAGTCGTCTTAGATATCAAGAAACAGTGATTGATAAATAAGGATGACGGTTCTATGCCTTTTGATCAATCAAGATATCGAGGTGATAAAAGGATAGTGACATGGACGATAAGAGGTTAAATCGAATCATCGATATTCATGGACGTTGGGTAATCATAATGTCTTACTAGAGACCACTTATGATGGAAAGGGCAAAATGGTAATTTTGCCAGTCTGCCAACGGGTCGTGAGCCTAGAGGGTCACACATTTCAATCAATGTATAACAAAAGGGACTTGTATAAGTCAGTACTTGAGAAGTATGAGAATCAGGATAATTCGCCTTTCGATTGAATTAAATCAGAGCGATTTAGTTTAAACCAGAAATCAGTTTAAGAGAAATGGATCAATCTAACTAAACCATTTAATTATAACCCAATTAAATGTGTTTAATTGAAGATTAGCTAATTGAGCTTTAAGCCCATTCTTAATATGAATTATATTTAATAATTATTCTAAGATAATTGAGAGAGATTTTAGGGAATTAATTTTTGGAAAATAAAATATATTTTCATATATCTGATTTTTTTTTTAATCCCTAATCCTCTCTCTCTTTGACTTACCCTAATTCCCTCCCAAGTCGTTGTCCCTCTCTCTATCTTCTTACATAATTTTGCTTCTTTTCTCTCAAAAACTAGCAAAGTTTGATAGAAGAAACCTTAAGGATTTGAGAAGCCTTGCTTGTGTGGATAAATCTAGAGAGTATAGATCGCTATATTTGGTGATTTGAGTTATTGGAAAGGTAAAATTTCAAGATTTTTATTCATGTTTATATGCCTAATTAACTCACATGATGATCCTTATTAGTTTAGTATTCGGGAATCCATGGTTACTTTCACGTTTCCGCATGTAATTAACTGCTATGGAACCCATGGAAACCCTTCAATTACCACTATCATCAACCAGAATATCGGACAAGTCAATCGGAAAACGAGTGGGCTCCTCAAGAGCAATTCACTTCGTATGGAAATTAAGATGGTTGTGAAAGTAACCGGGAGAGCTATTTCGAGTAAGGTAGCGATCACTATCCCAATCGACATGAGCCCCACTATGGCTATGCCTACCAAGAGCCACCTCTAAATTTCCAACCCCGACATGACCCTCCACCGTCTTATCTTGAAGAACCACAACCCCAATATTACAAAAATGATGAAATTTCCTACCAAGACGAGTATTCCTCCCACGAGTATTATGGAATGCAAGAGTATCAACTTAATTCTCAAGACCATTCTCCTCAAGAGGAGCCGTGGGAACTACGAGATGCTCTTATAGCATTTATGCGAAGCGAGGAGGCCATAAACAAGGAAATTGAGGCAGGGCTTCGTGTAGTCGCTCAAGATTTGGAATGAGTGGGAGTGTTGGTCCGCGACCATTTTGATCGTCTTGCGCAAGGAGACAATACGAGGAAAGCAATGGGGAATGGTGACATGGGACCAAATAGCATGATGGTTGAAGAGTCCGATGAAGAGCCAAAAAGTGTCGAAGAGCAAGCTTTGGCTAACGAGACCGATGATGAGGTACGTGGGCTTGAAGCCCAACTTGATGATGAATCTCCGCAAGAGATCAAGGATGAAGTGGCCGAAATGCCACCACTAGCTCAAGAGGCCGAAAAAGAGTCACAATCGCCTCAAGGAGTGATTGAAGTCTACTATCTTCCTTCTATTCCTCCAAAGACTTCAAGCTTAAACACAACTGTGGAGAGCAAGAGGAGTAGAAGAATGAGGAAGAATGATCTTGATCCGGGAGAAGCGGAAGAACCTAATGTTCAAGAGATCAAGATCCACAATTGCTCGAGTAGCAATTGTTTCTAGAGTGAAGTGGTCTGCACTCACTCGGCCTGGGAGGCGGCCGAGTTGAGCGGAGCGGTGTAGACCGCCGACCCGTTAAGCTAACGACGTTAAACAAATGCGCTAGTGGGAGGCACCCCAAATTTCTATCCTTTTCCTTTGTAAATTCATCATTTTTAGGTTAGAATTTTATATGCCATGAAATCTCTAACACAGAGATAGCATTGTGACATTATGTGAGAAATTTGATCACAATGCCAACATTGATGATGGAGCTACAAGCCAAGTGTGCCAACTTCTCGCCATCTTTAGAGCTATCAAGGACGACAACCTGGGGCCAAACCACAAAGATGGAGAAATCGAGTGTGAACACGCATCTTGAGAATCTCAACAAAGGGAAGTGATCTTCTAATTTCATGGATTGTGTTTGATTGCCCCTTTACGCGGGTTTGTGCTTAAATGAGAGATTTGGCATGTTTTGAATATAAGTAGTATTTAAGACTTGGCAGAGTCTAAAGTGTGGTGTGTACAAGTACACACCACACTAAGGTGTTTTTTTCTTTCTATTTTTAGTGTTGCTTGAGGCCTAGTAAGGATCTTAAGTGTGGTGTGTTCTTTGTACACCCCACAATCGAGTTTATTGAGTCAAGGGCCTAGTCCGACCTTAAGTGTGGTACAATCGAGTCTTTTATTTTATTTTTTTCCGTTTTTATGATTTTAGAAATTTTGGTAGTGGCTCTGGTAGTCTTGGATATTAGTTAAGAGCCACTTGCATGCTAAAAATTGTCGTGTTTGTATGTTTTTGGCGATGATTAGCTTATGCTTGAGCTGGGGGTAATTTTCTAGGATAACATTGCTATCAATATGTTGATAAGGTTGTTTATGCTAAGTTACATGTGGGTCGGGAATTTATGTGAATGCCTTCGTGTGGGGGTAACTTGAATTGTTTTGATCTACGCTCATTATCAACCATTGCACATTTTAAGTAGCCACATGTCTATCTAAATGTTGAGAGTCCAATTATTGCTATCGGTCGTTTGGGACCAACCTGGGGGGAGATTATGTAGGCCATCTTTGGACGATTGAGCCTAAAAGAACCTACCGGGACTACACTTTATCCCTAATATCCATTCTGAGCCAAAAAACCGATTTGATGACCTAAACATTATAAGCCAATGTGCCCCTTTTTGTTTCTATATCTAATGTGATTTCGAACCCGTGCATCTTACTTTGTTGCTTATGAGTGGGGGTTTAAATTGGGATAGTAGATCATGTATAGGAATGGGGAAGGAAAAAAGATTCGGGGAAAATTGACTATTAACTTGATTTGTCGAACCACAATGGTTTGAAGAAAATGTTTTACCGAAACTTGATTTGAAAATGCTTACAATAAACAAGTCTCGGATTTGGCAAGAAAGTAAAAAAAAAATCAAAGAAAATTACAAAAAATAAAAGAAAGTAAAAAAAAGCAATGAAGAAAGAAAAGAAAAAATAAATGAAGTTGAGAATAAAAGCCCAAATCCGAGAGAGAGTGATCTTCAAGCAAAAATGAGCGTTTCGGGTTTTAAAATCTAAACTTTGTAAGTCTTACATTTTCACAAATAAGAGCCACAAATTGGGAATGAAAAGGGAAGGGATTCGAGTGAGTTGAAGGGTAAAACATATATAGGACAAGAACACTCGGGGAGAGATAGGCAGTTGGGGTTGTGAGAAAAAAGAAACTTCGTAGTGGTGCACCATCTAACCGTTTTAATCCTCCAAAACTCCTACTCGAGCCCAAGCCTAACATTACAAGCCATCTGATTTCGTCCTACAACATGGAATCGCCCGGGACACTAGATTCTTCCGAAAGCGAAAAGACTTTGGGACGACTATAATAATTGGATAGCTTGACATTTAGGTAAAACTTGTGTGTGAAACACATTTGTGTACCGTTAGTTTTGGAGTATTAGTGAAAAGATAATTTTTGTTTCTCCTCACACTTTGTCATTTGCGTGAATTCTCGAGCCCTTATACCTTTGCATAACCAATATTTATTGACATGTTAATGGTTCTAAGATTAATTACTCCGTAAGTGATCAATTGTATGCTAGGAGTCGAATTGATGAGATGTTGTTTTTAGCAAATTATAAGTTCGTTTGTTATATTGTGTCTTTAGTTGTGGGTGTTGAACTTGAAAGTCTAGGGAGAAGCCGAGCCCCCC